>JZKD02S0864077.1:39787-59790 GCA_000966675.3 Picea glauca
TTTTCTCAATTTCATTTTTTTGGGAAAAGGGGTGACGATACAAATGGATATTGGGAGGAAGGCTTCCTGGTACAAGGGGAATGGAATGATCATGAACACCACGGGAAGGAGGGAGGCCTTGGGGAGTGGAAAATACCAAATAATGTTTAAACAAGATGGCTTGGAGGTCTTGCGGTACAGAAGGTGCATCTGTTGCTTGTATGGCATGGAGTTGGGTGATAACACCAGAATGACCCTTTTTGAGCAGCTTTTCCATGCGATGGGAACTAATGATCTCAGGTGAACCTGCGGTGATGCCTTGGAACTTATATTGGTGGCCCTCTTTGTCAAATTGCATGGTTAAGTATTTAAAATCCATGAGAATGGGACCCAAAGTCCTTAGCCAATCTGCACCCAACACAATGTCACAACCTCCCATGTTGATAGTAAACATATGGGATTTCAGGTGGTAGTCACCAATTTGGAGACACATTTTCAAAATGCCATCCACATTTCATGGAATCACCATTGGCAATCATGATTTGGAAATTATTGACGGCATGGATGTAGCAATGAGTTTCTTGGGCAATGTGGCAATGAATAAAATTATGGGTGCTTTCACTATCAACCAGAATGATGACCTGTCGATGCTTGATGTAACCGATTAGCTTGAGGGTTTGGGGAGCAGAGAAGCCAGTGAGAGCATTGAGGGAAATGACTGGTTCTACTTTGGGAGGGTCTGAGGGAGTGGTTATGTCCATGGATTCAGGTGATTCAGACATAGAGGGAGTTTCTTCATCTTCTTCTGAAATCTCCTTGGAGATGGCCATAAAAAGATTTTGTTCTTTACACTTGTGGCCCAGGAAATATTTTTCATCACAGTTATAACAAAGGCCTTTGAGTTGGCGTTCAACCATTTCAGCATGGGTCAATTTTTGGATCTTTAGTGGAGCACAGGGAGTAGTGGGATTTACTGGTTTAGTGCAAGGGATGAAGGAGGGTTTGTGGTTTTGAGAAGATACAACTTGTTGTGCTTCTTTAGCTCTTTTGGTAGCCTCCACCCAACTCTCAGACCGAGCCATGAAGACATGGGCCCGAATTTCATCCTTGAGGTCGCTGATAAAACACTCTGGGAAAAAGGCATCAGACATGCCCTCTGTTCTAAAAGCCAGGTGCTCAAAGGCAGCTATAAAGTCTTCCACTGTTCCTAATTGTTTCATCTTTTTCAAATGGCCCAAATGGTTGGTGTCAGTGTCAAAGCGTTCATAAATCTCTGCCACAAATTGTGTCCAAGAAATATACCCTTGACAAGAATTTTTTCTCCATTGCCACCATTGTCAATGTTCTTGATCTAGATGGAGAACACCATACCGGATTTTGACCAAGTCATCTGTAATGTTGTATAAACAGAAGTAATGTTCCATTTGGGTTACTTAACTAGTGGGGTCCGAGCCATCAAATTTGGTCACATCCACCCGTGGAATACGTAGGTCATGTTGAAAGTGATGGTTCTGCAAGGTATGGGAATGAGAGGAATGGTCACCTTCAGTATGTGATTAACAATTTATTGCAAAGATCTATCCTAAAATGGGAATATTAAATTCTATCCTACAAAATGGTAACAAAACCATTCATCAATAACAAAAACAAAAACAAGAGAGGAAATTAGTGTAGACTAATACATAATAGTGCAGAAACAAAATTGACTAAGAATGAAAATAAATCTTAAAGCAATCCAAACTTAAACTGTAGAAATATTAAGCAAATGTAAAATCACACATCCCAAACTCAGAACCACTCATTAAATGAATACATCAATAAATTAAAGGAAAAATAAATGGATGGCAAGAAAAAGAATGAATATAAGAAAATGAAGTGGTTTTATATGTAATTGAGATGTGAAGGAAGCATTTAAACTCAATAACTAATACATAAAAAATGAAGGAGAGGTGGCAACGATCTGCTCTTGTAATTAATTGATTGTAATGTATAATCAAATTGACAACTAAGGAGTGAATCGTGTGAGGAAAGATGAGGTGAATATAGAAGAGAAAGGTTATATATATAGAAAATGGAACAACTCTGTCTTACATTGTTTAGGACAACGTAGAAGAGGTGAATGGATATATGAATTGAATAATAAGTTTTGATGTGTGAGTAGGATGGAAAATCAATGGTGGAAAAGGATAGATGCAAAGGTTAGTTTGAATGATTAAATAGATGAGAGTGAAGCATGGAAGCGAGGAAACACTGTCCACAATTAATTAAGCACATAAATAGAACATTGAAAGGATATGCATAAATATAAGCACGCATAAGTAATGGAAGGAGTACAGACTAAACTCAAATCTTAAGAAATGAAAATATAACAAAACTTTAACTCAAATGATAACAAAACTAAAATTGATTTGTAATGAAATAAACACACAATGCAATGTTAATCTACCAAGCAAATAGAATATAGCAACACTTACCCACGATGAGGGGCCCTTCCCAGGTGGTGAGTGATTCTTGAAGACAATCAGGTCACTCAAATGCTTGGAACCATGCCCAAGAACAACAACTATTTCATTTCATCAAACCAATAAAATTACAAGTCTCATATAATATTGGCATGGTTATGATAACACTCTAGTCTCCATTACAAATTAATGTTCATAATGATAATTGGCTCTTTCTCACAGCCCTATGAGGCTTATTTATACATTAAATCCATGGAGGAATGGATAAAACCGAATTCCCCAACTCAGATTTTGGTTAAAACCAATTTTACAATTTTTGGAATAAAATCACAAAAGTCTGGGTTTTTCATCAATTTGGGAAGATTTGAGTTAGGGATCCAATCTTCCAAACCAATTTGAATTTTGAAAAAGTTCCCTCATTTTACTCAAATTTTCACCTTTTGGACAAAATCCATATCTTAGAATTTCAAGATCTGCATTCATCTGCACGAAAATTGAGGCGCAAGTTGGCCATTTGAGATTTTTACTATTTTTTGCGAATTTGTTCCCCCTAATATGGAGATCCACACTTGTGATATGGGTGAATTTTGATCCATGTGTTTGCATGCCAATGTTTCTCTGGACAAAACCCATGTCCCTGCTTTTCCTCTAGAAGTGTGCCAATATTTCGAACTATAATCTGGTACTGGATGCCTGTAGAGTGTGTTGGTACCGAATGACTGTGTTGGTACCGGCTGACTGTAGGATGCTGGTACCGAATGGATATTTTCAGGTAAAGGTACCAGATGAATTCTGATGAAGGTATTGGATGGTTTCTGGAATGTTCTGGTGCAGGTACTAGATGACTTATGGAATGTTCTGGTGCATGTACCAGATGACCTCTAGTGTGGGTACCAAATGACCTCTAGTGAGAGTACCAGATGACTTCCAGTGCAGGTACCATATGAATTCTAGTGTGGGTATCATATGACCTGGAGCGTTGTATTAGAACCTCGTCTTAATACGATTTCCATAACAAGGTAATTAGAGGGATTAGAACACATTAATAATTATTCTAACTATTAATAAACCATAAAAATGTTGGGTATGTGTTATATTCTTTGCACGAGTAGCAGTGTCTAAGCGTATGTGACAGGGGTTGCAAGGGTCCGGGGGAAGCGCCCCCGGAAAAAAAATTCTGCCTTGGGAAACGTGTCATGTATTTAGGTGGTTTTTTTGGCACATGGTTTTTGCCGATGGTTTTCTATTTCCGGTTAAGGATTTAGGGTTTTGGACTAATACAGGTCATTGGGTTAGGGTTTTGGATGCCACTGGCTCCTATATGTATATTGTATTGTAAACAATGTAACACAATGAATGAATATAATATATGCTGGTTTTCCCGGTTTGGGTTTCCAGGGGAAAAAATCTCTGTGTAATGTTTGTATTTGTCATTGTATCTTCTATGTTCTTTTCTGAATATCTGTTTACAGTAGACATTGTACAAGGTTAGAATTTACAAAAAACCATAGCTAAACGTTCATTACCTCATGTAGATCAAGAAGTGGTTAAGAGAGTATAACATTGAGCAAAATGGGTGGATTACTTATGATTTCAAGGAAAAATGATTGATATATGAGGAAAAAATAAGGTAACTGTAGATGTCAAAAGGGAGACCCAATAGGCATCTTGACAAAATTCATCAAATTCATTGATTTGATTCAAATGGTGTTGTTGAGCCTCTATAAGATCCATGTTATCTTGTAATTCTATACGTAAAATTTTAACTTCAAATTTGATTGGAAAGACAACCTACTTACCATAAACTAGATCATATGGGGTAGATCCAGTTGTATAACACCATGTTGTTTGATAAGCCCATAATTATTTAGGAAGTATTTCAGCCCAATATTTTCAATGAAGTTGTATTGTGTTTGTTAAAATGGTCTCCAAAAATTTATTGGTTATTTCAACTTGGCCATTGGCTTCTGGGTGGTATGGTGTTGACGTTCTAAGATGAATTTGATAGTTCTTGGTGATAGACTGAGTGAGTTTGGAAGTAAATTGTGTTCCTTGATTGGTGACGATCTCTCTTGGTACACCAAACTAGACAAATATTTATTCATACAAAAAGTCTTCCACTACTTGTTTAGTAGCTTAAGGAAGAGCCTTAACTTCCACCCATTTTGTTACATAATCAATACAAACTATAGTATATGTCTTCTGTATTGATGGTGGATTGATAGGTCCCATGAAATTGAGATCCCATTTCTCAAAGGGCTCGATTAATACCTGAGATTTCCATGGAATTTTGTCTGATTGTACCTATTTTCCGATCATTTGACAAATGTCATAACTTCTAACGTATTTTTTAGCATATTTGAAAATAGTTGGCCAATAGTATCCCAAACATAGTATTTTGTAGGCAGTCCTTCTATTTGCAAAATTTCCTCTGCATGGGTCATCATGACATGATTTCAAAATATCAAATACTTCATCTTTTCAAATGTGACTTCAAATAATATAATCATGTCCTATTCATAAGAAATGTCCTTGGACCCAAGAATACATAGCACTTATTGGATTAACCGTTGTTTTTCTCTTGGTGAAAAATGTTGTGGAAACTTTCCTGTAGCTAAAGAATTGACAATATCTACAAACCATGGTTAGTGAATAGATAATGCAAAAAAGTATTTGTCGGGAAAAATATATTCTACAGGATTATCATCCCATTCATTTTTTAATCGAGAAAAAAAGTCCGCAACAACATTTTCCTTCCCTGATTTATCACAATTGGTGATGCCAAATTATTGAAGCAAAAGAAACCACCTAGTTACCCTACCATTTTTTATTGTTTTTTTCATAAGATATCTAATGGTAGCCTGATTAGTGTGCACAAATAATGGGTAACCAGTAATGTTTTGTAGAAACTTATTAATAGCATGAACAACAACAAGAAATGCCTTCTCTATTACTGTGTAATTTAATTCTGTTGGAGCAAGATTCTTACTGATGAAGTAAATTGCATATGGTATCTACTCCTCCCATTGTCCAAGCATATCTCCAATAGTTGTATCTAAAGAATCTGTTGAGATATGAAATGGAAAGGACCAATCTGGTCCCCTTAATATAGGTGCTACAAATAAATTTTCTTTTAATGTTTCGAAGGCAATCTAACATGAATTAGTCCAACAAAATTCAACATATTTTGAAAGTAATATGAATAATTGTGATGCAATATTAGTAAAATGTTCTATAAAACGACGATAATATCCTACATGGCCTAAGAATATATGCACATCCTTTTGATTCATTGGAACTAAAAGTTTGGTGTTTACCTCAACTTTTGTGGGGCCAACTTGGATACCACTAAGAGATATATCATGTCCTAAAACGATATCCTCTGTAAGTAGAATATGAAATTTTTCATGAATGAGTGATAAATTTGTTTAATGACATCTTTTAAGAACTTTTTCTACGTTATCCATTGCTTCATCAAAGGTATTCCCATATACATTAAAATCATCCATGTACACTTCAACGCAGCCATGGATCAAGTCAGAGAAAATTCAAAGCAAAACCCTTTGGAATGTAGCAAGAGAATTATGTTGGGATAGATAAATAACCATAGAGGAGAACAAGAGATCTGAAAGAAGTGGTGGTGTCTAAAGACATCATAGCACTGAAGCACAAGCACACTCCATGAGAGAGAAAACAAATCTCTCCTGATGATGATAGATTAATCTACAAGGATCATCTATAAATAAGTTTTTGTCATGGACCAAACCAAAAATTATGGGATAGAGTCAATTGCCTCTGTCCATAAAACGTGGATATAGAATCCAAAGTGGACAATGTCAACCAAATTTAGTCGACAGTCGGACCCAAAGAATGGTAAGATCCCTTAACTGATAAGGTGAGGTTTAAAATGAAACCCAATGTTCCAACACCCCCTATAAACACATCTTGGAGGAAAACAAATTACAAAGAACATGGATTTCCCCCTGAATTTATTCTGACTACAAAGATGATAAAAAAAGAGTACAACAATACTCTTGAAGAAGTCTAAACATTGCCACCAAAAATGCTAATCAATGAAAAAAGGCAATCATCCAATGAAAATTGGTTCTAAAAAAATGTTGTCTAGAACACAGTCCCATTTGGTCAGTCGACTAGACAACAAGACAACACAAGTCATTCGATTAGTTGACTAGACAAGAAACACACCAAGATAATCAATCTTTGTCAATCCAATAGTCTTTATCAATGCAAATAGTCTCTGTATCCAAAAAATATTTATATAAGTTATAATAAGTAGAAGTACAACTCCCAACAACATAGTCGAACATGGTTCAATTGGTTTTAGAAAATCCAAGTCGATTCAATAAGAAGCAACCAAGTCAGCATGTAGACATCAATTGAGTGTACACATCAACAACTACAAGTACTCCCCCCCTCAAACACAATTAAGGGATTAAAGTATCATCAATATATCACATTGAAAACACCATTCAACAAATACTTAGTCGAAACTCAGTCGACAAATACTCTGGTCAAACCTTAGTTAACCAATATCCTAGTCGAACTCCAGTCGATTATCATGTATGTTCAACCCTTGGTCGACCACTTTCAAAGAAATCAGAAATTAAGAGTAATGCTTCACAATTGTAAAACTGATGATACACAACAATATGAAGTCCTCAAACATCAGTGTAGATTCTCCCATGACCATTCATCAATCCAGGCATAGTCAATCTCGGTAGTTAGTATTAGTCCATAGTTTTGTCTTTAACATCTCTTCTGCAAGGATTTGAAGGCATTATTGTCATTCTTTCCATTTTTATGGCAAGGATGACAATAAGGAATAGATTTCTTTGTTGGTTGATCAAAAGAAGTGGGATCAGGTTCTAGTGTACTCTAAGGAGTAGAACAACCTGACATATCAACAATAATTTCATCAGCAATAATATTCTCATATTTTGGCATGTTAGGAACAACCAACTCATCAATTTGTTCAATAGTAGGTTACTCTTCTAGCAAACCAATTGAAATCCACCTGCAACAAATAAAACTTCCCTGGTCCAACAAGGCTAGGTGTAGGCAGGGAGGAAATAACAACATCATATTCAAGACCTGTTCTTGGTGAATTCATATAAGGTGTAATAGGAACAATGATATCTTGTCCATTCTTCCCAAATCCCCATCTGGTGTATCCCATATTGTTGAGAAATCGAGACCCAACACCTATAGTGTGTTTTTCAAAGCTGGGAGAAACAACACAATCATTAGTATTAGTGAATAAATCAACAACATCTTTATTACAAAGAGAATCAGGGGGAGAATAATTAAGAGGTGAGCCTAGTAGCTCAACAACAATAGTATTCTTATCAGCAGACTGCAGTGGGCGAACTTCTACTTCAAGGTTCTATTTGTAGTCCTCTAATCCCCAAATAAGCTCATTCTTCTCAATCAGCTACAATGATATGGAATCACAATATTCTTTCAAAGCCTCATATTCATCAAACAAACAACAATTATATTCTTGAAGAGGAGTAGCTTCTTCATGAAGCTCATCAACAGAGGCCTATAAATGGGAAACTTCATTTGCTAGCTAGGTATTGGATTCTTCTAGTCAACAAATGTTAGTCTTCAAGAAAAAAAAAATTGTATGAGAAAGAGTTTTTACCTCCTTCTCCATATTATCGATAAGATCTGTAACATATCACATCTTAACAGAGGAATATTACTAGTCAAACAGGTAAATGCAACTAATAAATTTCTCACAACAACATATAATTCATTCGCATGCACATAGTAAAATGCACAACAGTTAAATTCATAAATTAACATAAGAAAACAGATAAAGACTTATATTTTTAAAATAGTTGTGCAACCAACTACTTGGGAAGGAAATTCCAACCAACCGTAGACTTGATGTTCCAAATATCAATAGCAATTCACCCCAAAATTGGGGATATAAATCCACAATAAAAGGGTGTATCCCATAGTCCCCTCACAACTCAATATCTGACAACCCACCGGTATTCTCCTACTGCTATCATGAATTTCCTCTAGATCTCTTCCTCTTGACCTGGCCAACCCAAGTAATGTACCCCTTCACTTCTCTCAATCCATCAGGCATCCCAATCATTTATTAGGGTCTCTCTAGCATAGGTAACTAGGAATCTCTCTACTGGGAACTCAAGGGAACTCACTGCCAGCAAAAACAACAACACTTGTTGTTATAGTGCAACTCACACAAGAGTTAAATATTTATGCCTGAAAACCTGGCTCTTCAATCTTTTGCTCCAAAGTGCTAAAAAAAACTCCAACATGCTCTTGAATTCTTGATCTATCTCATGTTTTCCTTTTCTTTTCACTTTGCTTGTTGTTCATGTAAAATTGAATGTAGAAAAACTGTCTTTCACTACCCATACAAATTTCCTCTATTTTGGCTCACTTGCTTGACTTACACTCTTTCCCAAATTGATTGTACTCAACCCCATACTCTGCAATAACTATGGGATGTGACTCTCACACCCACCCTCTTACATGAGTTTGATGATTTAGCTCTCAAACATTCAAACATAAATTAGAAGTTATTTCCAATGATAATAAAATTCATGAAAATGGGTTGAATTAATACCCATAATTAACTCCCCCCTTGGACCCCTCTTAGACACTCTCTTCTCTTGTGGAAAACTCAACCCCCATATATGTCCATATCTCCCATCAACTGGTATCACATTTTATTTATTTAAAACAGAAAATGTATTCACATAAAGTTACATCGTTTGGCCATAGCCACATTCATATCTACATTATGCATTAATTAAAATGGGGATTATAGTGGGGATGTTACATTCCACCAACCCTACAATTGTGCACTTTCCTCGATGCATAACACCATGCCGAATACATATAAAAATTTACACCACATTACAATATTCAAAAAAGAAAGAAAATTATGCAATATATATATATATATATATATATATATATGGAACTCTAGCTTCCCAAAATGGATTCTTTCATTTTCAATTTATGTTTCCTTTAAAATTGGAAAAAAATTGTGGGTATTCCCCTCGGATAGTTTCTTCATGTTCTCATGTTGCATATTTAGGACCGTAGAAGGTCCATTGAACCTTTACCAACCCTATGGATTTGTTCTTGAGCACCTTGACTTTTCGGTCCAGGAAGCATACTAGTTCCACCTGGAAATCTCCTTTGTTTCCACCTGGATCACAATCCAATAAATTATGTGGTTAGAGTCAAGAACATATTTCTTTAATAGTGATACATGAAATACACTATGCACTCTCAAGGATGCAAGCAATTCTAGCATGTATGCAACTGGCGCTATCTTCTCTAATATTTCAAAAGGCCCACAATATCTTTCTATCAACTTTGGGCAACAACCCAATCTTAGTGAACTTCTTTTCACTTTCACTTTTAGAAAAACATGTTCACCCACTTCAAAATCTCTAAAAACTCTATTCTTGTCTGCACAATTTTTCTTCCTATCCTAGGAATCCTTTAAATTTTGCCTAATCTTTTTCATCTTCTCTTCCATTTCCATCAACAAATGTGGCCCAATGACAACTATGTCTGTTGGTTTATCCCAACTCACTGGTGTGTTACACTTTCTACCATACAATGCTTCAAATGGGATCATTTTTAATGAGGCTTGATACCCATTATTATAAGCAAACTCTACTAAGTGGATATAATCTTCCCACTTTGATGGATGGTCCATCACATACAATATGAGCATGTCTTCAATGATTCTATTAGTCCTCTCTGTATGCCCATCTGACTCTGGGTGATATGTGTTGAATTTCACTAACAACCCTTGGTATCATATGATACCATGTTGAATTTCCCTTACCTAGCACCCGACAATTAATTCCAAATAACTCACTTATTGAATTAAAGTACAACTGAGTAATCAACTAAACATACAATGAAATAATAAACTAGGAAACCAAAATCTCATGCACACATCAACACCACTATTTTTGGGTATAAACCCATGGAAAAACCTTGGAGGGAAAACCAGTCCTAAGATTATTTTATTAAGGTCAAATCAAGGCTCTCGTAATAGGGAAAATGGCCCACTAAGAGAATATACAATGGAGACAAATCTGACAATGCCTGTGCTACTGTGTGACCCTGTACCAACATGATTTTCAAGGTGCATGTGCCTTTCCTTCAATAAACCCATGTACATACATGATTGTCTTCACTGAAACCCGCATACATGTATAGAAATATTGTACAAACACTTCTGTACGAAACACCCCTTTCCTGTGGCAGCTTCAATCAACTGAAACCCACCTACGGCTACCATTTCTCTCTCTTCTTCTTGACTTGTTTGATTTCTAGATGGAATTCCTTCTCCACCTATCCAATATATTGAATCACAATCCTTCATGATCCAACCCTCTCCACATCAACACTTGGATGAAATCCCTTCACCCAACCAATGATATCTCCTGACTCTTGTGTAAGAAAAATCCATTTGCTTCTACACTCTCCACACTAGAAAAAGTCCTTCTTTTCTAGGTCTAACCTTGATCTCTCATCAAGGTACCCAATCTTGACATATCACCAAATATCTCAACCTTGGAATCTCACCAATGGTCCTCACCTTGGTCTCTCACCAAGGGTGTAATATCCCCAAGGATGAGCCTTGTTGTAATCATGTTTATGATTGTAAATCATGTTTTTTAGGCTGGTGAGCCAAGTATTGATAAGCTGGTAAGACTTTTGAGTTTATTAGGCTAGAGAGCCTAAGTGTTAAGGCCATGAGCCTAATTTTGTGTATGTAATTATGCAGAACATTAATAAAAATATGAGCATCAATGCGTGCAGACCGACCATAAAGAAAGAGTGATGGGGGACTAAGCTTCCACAGAGTGGATAAGGGAATGGGGGTTGAAAGGTGGAAATAAAGGCTAAGTGTTGGGCCTAGGGGATAAGCTAGGGGGCTTACCTCTAAAAAGGGATAATAATTTATTATTATTATTTCTAAAAAGATAAGGAGGACAATTTTGAGTGTTTTCCTAAGTTCCTGGAGAGGAACGCATGCTGATGCAGTGCATGCAGCTTCATGGGCGACATGTGTCAGCCCAGGCACATGAAGTTAAAAGATGCAAAATTCAGCCATGGAGGGGGTTCTCTCCTCATTCTGTCATCCTTTGCATCTGATTTCAGATACCCTCACGCAGCTCTGAAAACCAGAAAACTAAGATGTCTTCTTGAAAAACCAAAACATCCTCCGTCTGATCCTGTTTTTGGTTTGCGTCTGTCCTTGGCATACCTATACACCATTGAGAGAACTGGTCGGGAGGGGAAAGTCAACCTGTGAGTTCATGAACCCATTCTATCTGCCATTGTAGAGCCAAAGCTGTACCTGAACTGTATGTGGGTTGTTGTTTTTTGTTTTCCTGAGTGGGATTTGTTGTGGTTATCTTCACCATGCAGAAATTAAGTCGAAAGGGGATGAAGAATTGGGTTGTCAGGTCATGGTTGAAGAGGCAGGTTGTTAGGTCTGTGAGCGGCTCTTTCTAGGTGAGAGAGTCTGATGGGAAGTGGTTCCTCCTAGAGAGAGTCCAACACCAGCTACAGAGCTCTGAGAGTTCCTAATTTGGCCTATTGTCGAGACCCAGAGAGGGAGGTGAAGCACCTATGGACTGTGCTTGTGAAGGTGTATACTCTCGGGTGGAGTAGACATGTGGGGAATGAGAGTCTGTGAGTAGTGGGTGTAAGAAGGCTCCTGGAGAGAATCCTTCCGGTTGCTCTGTGCAGTTTTCCCTGTAACCTCAACCTAGTCTAGGATTCCCTTGCATTGGGTGGAGCTTAGTCCCAGCTCGGGGGTGACCCACTGCTGAGCGTGATGAGCAGCATGGTCTAATGATGGGAGGTTCATGGAAGGTTTGCATGTGGTTGGTGGATTTACTCCAGTTTAAAAGATAAGTGCTAATTTTGTACTTAATTTATATGTGATACATGTCTGTGTCTTGAAATGTTATCATGTATTCCGTTGCAAGTTTGAATTGTTGTTAATGTTGTTTAAGTCTGTAAAACAACAATAAATCCATGTTAAATGTCTTATTTTGATTTAATATGCATCTGATATATATATATATATATATATATATATAAGTATAAGTGTGTTCCACATAGTAGCTTTGCCTGGTCAGTGGGTTGACGTCCGGGGACGTTACAATATGGTATCAGAGCCGTGGTTTCAACGCTGAGCCTGAATGGGTTGGATAAGTGGTCATTGGACCCAAATTTCAGGTGGGAATCGTGTTTGGAAGAATCGATTTTTGGACCTTATAATGTTCTTGAGTGCCAAGGAGTTACTTGGTTGTGTTACAAAGCTCAGGGGGAGTAGAGGTATTACAAAACCGCATTCTATGTGGTATATGACCACAGAGAGAGAGAGAGAGAGAGATAGAGAGAGGGAGAGAGAGAGAGAGAGAGAGAGAGAGATATCAACACATGAAGTGTTGGAGCTATTGGATCTGATCGAGAGGAAAGGAGATCCCTCACGACCGTCAGATCTAGAGAAGGTGCAGGAGAGTTATCCTGGAAGCCTTTCGGGGATTCGGCTATCAGGAAAAGAAAACCGTGCTGATGCACAAACTCCCAATACCTAAAACTACAAATTATCGATACGATCTACACCGTAGATCGGAGGAAGAAAACTTGACTATTGGATCAAGCAGAAAGTAAGTTGCAATTTCGTGATTCCGGCTATCAGGAAAAGTGAGATGTGCTGACGCACAAACTCCCAAAACCCAAACTCCCAAAAATAAAGGTGAACATGGTAGGACCCGATGACGTCGTCGCAGGTGATGTGGACCCTCCTGAGCGTGCCATGTTCCACCATGGTTGTGGGAGAGAACTGTGTTATGTGGGCCCAGAGGGTAAAGTAAATTAGAATTTCGGATGTCAAAATATTGAGAGGAAACAAGTGTGGGAACTCCCGAGGTCCGAAACCCCGAAACTCCGAGTCTCGAAGTCCCGAAAAATTTGATGATGGAAAGACCATAGTAGATTTCAGTCGTAGGAGGATAAGTAAACGTGGATCGTTGATCCACCCGATTTCACGAATTCGGTAATCGAAACTCTGGGAGATAGTTGTGTGTGCGTTGAAACTCTCCAAATGCCAAAATCCTGAGTAGCACCTAGTAGTTTAGCGTTTGGTCACGACCCATGATCGCATGGGTTAGGGACTAAGAAAGAGGGGGCTATCACCCAAAAGTTATAGAGCTGAGCAGAGCTCAGAAAATTCGTGAAATCAAAACATTTTCTTAAATCGGATTGGTTTTGAATGTGTGGAATTTTTTAAGGAGAGATGACCTGACAAATTCTGGTTGTCTGCACGTTGTGTTTGCAGAAGTTTAACGAGGGCCAGAACCGTTTAGAGTTTCCGTAGAGGGAAAAGAAATGGGGAAAGAACATAATGCTTACAGTTCAGAGAACGAAGCTAAAGGGATGGATTTTCGTTTGGGAGTTGAAGGATCAAACTCCATTGGCCATAGAGAAGATATAGATAAAGAAGGGCATATGATGAAAATCATTGAAAAATTCCAGAAAGATGCCCAAACTCACCGAACATATAGCAGTAAGCTCAGGAAAACTCGGGATAAACAAGGTGAATTCAAATTAAAGTTGTTGAAGAGTCTGGAAAGAATAGAAAAGAAATTGGAAAAAGAGAGTGACTCAAGAAAAATAGGGAGTCGCAGGACCCCTGAGAGGAAAAGAAGATCGAGGAGTGTTGGAAGACATCATCGTCACTCCCCAAAGCATTCCAGTAAGGAAACAAGCAGTTGTTCAAGCCCATCTCCTACCAGGAAGCATTGGAGGTCTGGAGTGGATGAACTAAAAGGGGAAATGAATAAGATTAAGCCTCCCACGTTTGATGGAGAACACCAGAAGGAGGAAGATGCCAAGACATGGCTGCTAGGCATGAGGAAGTATTTCCAACTGCATAATTATTCCTCTCATGCAAAAGGAAGAATGTGATGTATCAACTGAAAGGAAAAGCATCCATGTGGTGGGATCAACTTGTGCAGGTGCAACACATTAGAGAGAAATATATCACGTAGAAGGAATTCAAGAGGTATTTCGAGAAGAAGTATTTGACTAAGAGATACTATGATAGAAAGTTGAAAGAGTTCTTTGAACTCAAGTTGGGCAACATGACCATTGATGAATACAAATGAAGATTTATGAAACTACTGAAGTATGTTACGTTCATCAAGGAAGAGACTGTCAAGACTCAAAGGTATCTAAGTGGATTGCCACCTTCTAGTGGTGACAACATTCAGTATGATGACCCTAAGACCATGGAAGAAATGACAAGGAGGGAAAAATACTTATATGAGTAGCAGAGAGAAAATCCTACCTTTCGGAAGGCTTGGGACAAGCAAAGGAAGTTTAAGAAAGAGTTGAGGCAAAAGGGAAACAAGCCTCCCTTTTTAAAAAACAGTCCTATGGGACAACCATCTTTTAGAGAGCCCAAAAAGGCTGAAGTGGGTGAACAAAGGCCAGGACAGACGCCCATTCATTGTTGCGGCTATCAGGGAAACCATAAGTACATAGATTGTCCTGAAAAAAATGGAAAAGTGAGAGTCGTCCATAATGTACATCAGGCGGAAACAATGGAGGACATGGGAAGTAGAATGCCAAGGATCTATGCAGCCCTAGACAACAAGCAAGAGAAATATCAGTTACACATGATTGAAGTGGAAGGTATGATTAAAAACCAACCATTTACTATTTTAATTGATTCAGGGGCTAGCCATAGTTATATAGATCCTAGAGTGGTGGAAAGTTTGCAATTGTCAAGAAGCAAACATGAAAATTCTTGGTTAGTGAAGCTGGCTATAGGAACCCAGAGGAAAGTCACCGAGTTGGTTAAGTCTTGTCCTGTGGACATGAATGGACTAAGCTCGAAGGCGGAATTGAACATTATACCTTTAGGTTATTATGATTGTCTAATTGGGATGGACTGGTTGGACCAGCACCATGCCATCTCAGACTGTCGCAATAAGACATTCACTTGCCTAGATGAGGAAGAGAGTCAGAGAACGGTCCAAGGAATTCCTAGAGCAGTTGTTGTTAGAGAAATATCAGCAATGCAGCTGAAGAAGTGCTACAGGAAAGGTTGTTAATTATTTCCATCCCATATGGAGGAAGAATCTAAGGATGAGGTCTCAAATATTGGAGACCATGTAGTACTAAAAGAGTTTGAAGGTGTATTTCAGGAGGTACCCGGACTACCTCCGAAGAGAGATATTGACTTCTCTGTAAACCTAATTCCTAGAGCAGCTCTAGTGTCGAAAGCTCCTTATAGAATGAGTACGCCAGAGCTGAAAGAGTTGCAATTATAGCTTGAAGAGCTTCTGAAGAAGGGGTACATATGCCCAAGCTTGTCACCTTGGGGTGCCTCGGTCCTGTTTGTGAAGAAGAAGGATGGAACGTTGAGGTTGTGTATTAATTTCAGACTGTTAAACAAAGTAACTGTTAAGAACAAGTATCCTCTATCGAGGATTGATGACCTATTCGATCAGTTGAAGGATGTGAAGATATTTTCGAATATAGATCTCATATTGGGATATCACCAGGTAAGAATAAAGGATGAATACATCAACAAGACTGGCTTTATAACAAGGTATGGTCATTACAAGTTCACAATGGTTTCGTTTGGGCTATTGAACGCACCTGCTGTTTTTATGTGCTTGATGAATGGTGTATTCAGAGACTATATAGACAATTTGGTCATAGTCTTCCTGGATGACATTCTAGTGTATTCCAATTCAGAGGAAGAGCATGAACAACACCTGAGGATGGTGCTGCAAGTGCTAAGAGAGAACCAGTTGTATGCCAATTTGAGAAAATGCTCATTTTATCAGGAACAGATCCATTACTTGGGGCATATTATCTCGAAGGATGGGATATCTGTAGATCCTAAGAATATTGAGACCATCAGAGAATGGTCAGCGCCAAAGAAAATGACGTAAGTCAAATCCTTTATGGGTCTAACTAGTTATTATAGAAGGTTTATCGTAGGATTCTCGAGAATAGCTCACCCTATCACTTCTTTGCAAAGGAAGGAGAAGAAGTTTCTATGGGTAGAGGATTTTGAGAGAAGCTTCCAACAATTGAAGCAACTATTAACCAGTGCTCCAATCTCGAGGATTGCAGACCCAAATGAAGATTTTTTGGTATGCACCGATGCATGCAAAGAAGGACTGGGAGGAGTCCTCAGTCAGAATGGATTCGTAATTTTTTATGAATCCAGAAAGTTGAAAGAGCATGAAAGGAACTACGCAACTCATGATTTGGAGTTGGCAGCCATCGTTCACGCTCTGAGGAAATGGAGACATTACCTCATGGGAAGGAGGTTTGAATTGATAACAAGCCATAACCGTCTGAAGTATTTGTTTGATTAGCCAACCTTGAATGCTAGGCAGAGTAGGTGGTTGGAGTTTCTCTGTGAATACGATTTTGATATCAAGCATATCAAAGGGAAAGATAATAAAGTGGTTGATGCACTCAACAGAAGAGTACACGAATTTCATGCTACAGACATTAGCATGTACCAAACTGATATAAAGGGCAGAATTTTGGAAGCTGCAAATGCAGATTTGCAGTACAGGGGGCTAGTAGCAAAGCTACATCAAGGTTTGAGGCCACATAAAGTGGAAAATTATAAACTGGAAACCAATGGAACACTTATGTACTAAAACATAATTTATGTACCTAATGTCCAGGACTTGAAACGTATGATTTTGCATGAAATGCATAATGTCCCTTATGCAGGGCACCCTGGATGTCAAAAAACTGTGGCAGCAGTTAAAAGCCATTATTTCTGGCCAGGTATGAAGAAAGAGATTGTAGAATGCATTGCCAGATGTATGGAATGCAAAAAGGTTAAGTTGAGCACAAACACCCAGCAGGGTTGTAGCAACCTTTACCCATTCCTGAGTGGAAATGGGAAGTAGTAACGATGGATTTCATCACCGGATTTCCCAGAACAGACAAGTTGCATGATTCCATCATGGTAGTGGTGGACAAGCTTACGAAAGCTACCCATTTCATTACACTAAAGACTACTCACAAGGCAATGGATGTTGCCAACATCTTTATGAAGGAAGTGGCACGATTGCACGGGATTCCCAAGACAATTGTGTCCAACAGAGACCCAAAATTCACCTCGAATTTCTGGAAAGGGTTATTTGAAGGGTTCGGAACGAATCTGAATTTTAGTACATCTTATCATCCTGAGTCTGATGGACAGATAGAGAGGGTAAACAAAGTAATAGAAGACATGCTAAGGATGTATGTGATGGACAAACTATCAAAATGGGAAGACTAACTGCACTTGGTAGAATTTGCCTACAACAATGGGTATCAAACATTATTGAAGATGAGCCCATTTGAAGCACTTTATGGAAAAAAGTGCAATACGCCAGTAAGATGGGATAATCCAGCTGATAGAGCAGTAGTTGGGCCAGAGTTTCTCAAGGAAATGGAAGGTCAAATGCTAAAAATTAAGCAGAGTTTGAAAGCTGCCCAAGACAGGCGAAAGAATTATGTTGATAAGAACATAACCCACAGAGAATTTAAAGTGGTTGATCATGTTTTTCTGAAAGTGAAAGCTAACAGAAGTTCCCTGAAGTTGGGAAAATGCGCCAAGTTGGTAGCCATATTTTGAGGGCCATTTGAAATACTAGAAAGGATTGGGCCAGTTGCATATATGATTGCATTAATTGCATCCATGACTGTACATAATGTGTTTCATGTTTCATTACTTAAGAAATATATAATTTATTCTAATCATGTAATTGATTGGATGTGATTCAGGGGGAACAAGAAGGTGTCATGCAAGTGCATCATGTGCGCATATTGGACCGAAAAAGAAAACAACTCCGAAATCAAGCCATAGGGCTTGTAAAGGTCCAGTGGACCTGGTATGATCCTCAGGACGCGACATGGGAGCATGAGGATGCTATGCAGAAAGAATAGCCACATCTTTTTGAAGATTTTGGAAATCTTGTTGATACTGTGTGAAAGTTGCACTAAGGATAGTGAAAAAATAAGGGGAGGGGATTGTAATATCCCCAAGGACGGGCCCTGTTGTAATCATGTTTATGAATTGTAAATCATGTTTTGTAGGATGGTGAGCCGAGTATTGATAAGATGGTAAGGCTTATGAGTTTATTAGGCCAGAGAGCCTGTTTTTTTTTATGTAATTATGCATAACATTAATAAAAATATGAACATCATTGTGTGCAGACCGACCACGAAGAAAGAGTGATGGGGGACTAAGCTTCCACAGAGTGGGTAAGGGAATAGGGGCTGAAAGGTGGAAATAAAGGCTAAGTGCTGGGCCTAGGGGATAAGCTAGGGGGCTTAACTCTAAAAAGGGATAATAATTTATTATTATTATTTCCAAAAAGCTAAGGTGGATAATTTTGAGTGTTGTCCTAAGTTCCTGGAGAGGAACGCATGCTTATGGAGCGCATGCAGCTTCATGGGAGACATGTGTCACCCCACGCACATGAAGTTAAAATTTGTAGAAGTCAGTCATGGAGGGGGTTTACTCCTCATTCTGTCATCCTTTGCGTATGATTTCGGATACCCTCACGCAGCTCTAAAAACCAGAAAAACGAGATGTCTTCCTGAAAAACAAAAACATCCTCTGTCTGATCCCATTTTTGGTCTGTGTATTTCCTTGGCATACCTATACACAATTGAGAGAACTGGTCGGGAGGGGAAAGTCAACCTGTGAGTTCGTGAACCCAGTCTATTCGCCATTGTAGAGCCAAATCCGTACCCGAACTATCTGTGGGTTGTTGTTTTTTGTTTTCCTGAGTGGGATTGTGGTGGTTATCCTCACCATGCGAGAGTTGGTCGAAAGGGGATGAAGAACTGGGTTGTCATGCCATGGTTGAAGAGTCAGGTTGTTAGGTCTATGAGCAACTCTTTCTAGGTGAGAGAGTCTGTTGGGAAGTGGTTCCTCCTAGAGAGAGTCCAACACCAGCTACAGAGCTCTGAGAGTTCCTGATTTGTCCTGTTGCCGAGACCCAGAGAGGGAGGTGAAGCACCGATGGAATGTTCTTGTGAAGGTGTATACTCCCAGGTGGAGCATGCATGTGGGGAATGAGAGTCTGTGAGTAGTGGGCGTAAGAAGGCTCCTGGAGAGAATCCTTCCAGTTGCTCTGTTCAATTTTCCCTATAACCTCAGACTAGTATGGGATTCCCTTGCCTTGGGTGGAGCTTAGTCCCAGCTTGGGGGTGACCCATTGTTGAGCGTGATGAGCAACATGGTCTAAGGCTAGGAGTTTCATGGAAGGTCTACACGTGGTTGGTGGAGTTACGCCAGTTTAAAAGATAAGTGTTAATTTTGTACTTAATTTATATGTGATGCATGTCTGTGTCTTGAAATGTTATCATGTATTCCGTTGCAAGTTTGAATTGTTTTTAATGTTGTTTAAGTCTGTAAAACAACAGTAAATCCATGCTAAATGTCTTATTTTGATTTAATATGCATCTGATATA
>JZKD02S0864077.1:69011-132842 GCA_000966675.3 Picea glauca
AATAAAGATACACTTTTCAACCTTCTTATCTAGCTTACTCATGTTTTCCTTTGGAACATGAACATATGCATCACAACCAAATACCTTGATATGTGTGAGAGAAGGTTTCTTACCAGTCCATACCTATTGTGGAGTCTTGTCATCCAACGTTGATGAGGGTGATATGTTGACCAGGTAACATGCAGTACCCATTGCCTTTGACCAAAATTCTTGCCCTAACTTGACACCACTAAGCATGCACCTTGCTTTTTTCATCAGCGTCATGGTCATCCTTTCTGTAACTCCATTATGATGAGGTGTATATGGAGTAGTCTTCTTCCTTGCTATACCTCACTTCTTAAAGAATTCTTCAAATTCATTCCCGCATAACTCTCCACCATTATTTGTCCTCAACACCTTAATTATTTTCTTTGTTTGATTCTCAACAAGAGCCTTAAACTCTTTAAACCTGTCAAAGACTTTAGATTTATTCCCGAGGAAATATATCCAATTATTCCTCGAGAAGTCATCTATAAATGAGACATAGTACACAGATTTTCCCAATGATGGACTAACACGGGTCCAAAAGAATCACTGTGAACTAGCTGTAAAATTCATTTTTCCCTCGTTACACCAGAGGGGAATCTTACCTGATTCTGCTTCCCATTTACACAATGTTCACATAAATAAAAAACCAGACAACATTTAGACATACCTTCAACCATACCTTTACCATGTAGTAGTCGAAGACCCTTATCTCTGATATGCCCCAATCTTTGATGCCACAACATAACCTTTTCTCTAGAGACTGTAGGAATTATTTCTTCTTCAACTCCAATATCAGGAACAATGGAACTATTACAACCATCACTAATAGTGCTTCCTTGCATATTTAATAGAGTTCCAAACCGAACTCCCTTCAACAACACCATTGCTCCTCGAACCATCCTGCAGGTTTCCTTTTCAAATATTGTTTTTACCCCTGCATCTTCCATTTTGATTAAAGAAATCAAATTTTTGACCAATCCTCGGATGTGAAGAACACCATGTAGTGTTCTAATCCTTCCATCTATGAGCCTCAATTTGACTTTTCCTTGACCTATGATTCTGGTTGTCAAGTCATCACCTAGTAAAAAATTACCTCCATCATACCTTTCATATTCACATAACCACTCCCTGTAGGGAGTCATATGAAAGGATGCACCTGATTCAACCAACCATGCCTCATGATCTGCATGTGTGCTTGAAGAATCCAAGTACACATCCCCTCTGTAGAAGGAGATTCTTCATATCCCTTCTTTTTCTCAACTTTGGATATACAATGCTTCTTGTAGTTCCCTTCTTTTCCACATCTCCAACATACCTTTACAAACTTTTTGGGAGATTTAGATCTACCCTTAGACTTAGATCTCCCACTTGGGAACTTAGATCCATTTCTTTCCTGGGAGCGTCCTCTTACAAATAATGCTCTTGTGCTCTTTCCTTCCATATTATTCCATCTCATCTCCTTCGACAACAAGGATGAGACCACTTCATCAAACTTCAAGGTAGTTGTATTACTACCTATAGACACAACCAGACTATCCCACGAGTCTGGTAAAGAACATAGTAAATTGATACACTTATCTTCATCTGAAACTTTAATCTCAACATATACTAACTGACTTACCACAATTTTGAAGGCATTCAATTGCTCTGCCACCGAGTCTCCATCTCTCATCCTCAGGTTATACAACTTCTTTCTCAGGAATAGTTTATTTAATAAGGACTTAGACTGATACAAATTCCCTAACTTATCGGATAAATCCTTGGCTGTAGATTCCTCTGACACATTCAGTAATAATGAATATGAGAGACACAGTCGGATTGTTCTCTTCGCCTTCCGATCCAACTTTTTCTAGTCATTTGTTGAAGTTTCGTAGGTGCAGTACCTGGATCTACCATGATCCATTGATCTATGTCCACCAACAAATCTTCCATCTTGAGCTTCCACAACTCAAAATGTTTCCCATTAAACTTCTTGATCTCCATTTTTGAATTTCTCACCATTTATTTTCACCTAAAAAATCAATACCACAGATCTCCCACTGTAACAAGGCTTATCACAGTCTCAAGCCAAACCCTTGACCACAAAGGCATCCCCCTGACGCCAACAAATCTCCGATACCAAAGTATATTTTAACCTTGTACAATATTTACTGCAAACAGATTTTCAGTAAAAGAACAAAAAAGATACAATGGAAAATATAAACATTACACAGATATTTTTCCCCTGGAAACCCAAACCGAGAAAACCAGCATATTCTATATTCATCCATAGTAATACAATGTTTACAATACAATATACATATCGCAGCCAGCGACATCCAAAACCCTAACCCAATGACCTGGATTAGTCAATAACCCTAATTCTTTAATCGGAAATAGAAAATCACCGGAAAAAACCATGTGCCGAAAAACCACCCAACAATGGACACAAAAATCAAGGCAACATGAAAATCGAGGAAAAAATGCCACACATTTCAAAAGGAAAAAAAAAAATCGGGGGCGCTGCCCTCGAACCCCCGCGCGAGGGGATTTCACCCCCCTGCATGCTTGACAAAGAATATAACACAAATCCTAATCTTTTGTTAAAGCATTTGAAGGATTAAGGTTATAACAAGAATACAACACATACCCAACAATATTCCTCTTTGTCTATAGATCCATCATCTTCATGAATTCTAACATCTTCCTCTTCATCCTCTTCCTAATTTATGACATCTTCCTCTTCATCCTCTTCCTGATTCTGACATCTTCCTCTTCATCATCTTCCTGAATTCTGACATATTCCTCTTCATCCTCTTCCTGAATTATGAAATCTTTCTCTTGTCTTGTAGATTCATCATGATCTTGTGCTACTGCAAATCCCGTGAGAACGATCTTTGGGACCTGTTCTTCATTCACCTAATCTTCTTGTTTTTATTTTCTTTTCCAAACCTTCTTGTATCTAACATCAATGTTTTCCTTCATGGAAGGTTCCATCATGCTTCTACAGTTTTGAGCTATGTGTCCATAGTTGTGGCATTTGTAACATTCATTATTTTATGGAGCCACATAATTATTTATTGCTTGAACATTTCTTCCATAAGCTCTGCAATATACAACTTTATGTCCAAAGTTATTACAAGTAAAACAATGACCACAAAAGAAACTTTGATACCTGGGAGTGAATGATTTTATTTGTGATGTAGTCCTTCTAAATTCATGCTTCAACTAATCAAGATATTCTCTTCTATTGTTTCCTTCACAATGATTGAAACTTCTTTAATACCTATAAGTAAAAGTTATTCTTGGTGGTGCAAGTCTTCTGTAATATTCTTCTTGAGTCTTGTTCATTTTTAGAATGTTCTCGTTTGAGGGATTGCATTCTTCCTTCTTGATAGATCCTTTGATGAATTATGCATAACTATTATCCTTCTCTTCATTCTTCCTTTACAACAACATGTAACACTCCTCTTCAACTTGCTTTACTTTATGAGTGGAGCTTCCTCTTTCTTCAACGTTCTTGTTGAGCTTGACAACTTCAACCCTTAATCTGACAACTTCTTCTTCAAGCTTCTCACAATATTCTTCCTTCTTCATCATCTGGATCTTCATAACTTATTTCATTCTCTTTGCTTCTTCAAGTTGGGTATTCAAGGAGATGATTTATTCTTCAAGTCTTCTTTCTTGTTGACTAAATTTTGCTTCAATCTTTTTTAAGTCCTCGGATCTTTCCTTAAAATGATTTGTAAAAATATCTTCTCTCTTCTTTGATTCCTTTCTTTGTGATACTATTTTGGCTTCCAAACATTGTTCCTCTTTAAACTTGTTGATACTGAGAGGGGGGTGAATCATTATCAAGTACAATTTATCACTTTTTACAACTTTACTTTCCAATCATATAATATATCCAATGAAGAGAATAAAAATAGATACATAATGTACAATAGATATAATTGGAATTCCACTGAATTTTTTTCTTATATAATAAAGTATTTCATTCAAATGAAGCTACAACTTCCAAGTTCTCCAGCTTCAACTGGAAGGAGGATCCAACCCCTTAATTTCTAGGCTCCAACTTGAAGGAAGCTCCAACTCCCTATATTTTCCGGCATCAACCAGAAGGAGGCTACAACCCCCTTTCCTTGCCCCTTCCTTCCACCCTTAAATATATAAATATGAAAGAATAAATTTTTCATAGTCACCATCAAACCAGAAATCCAACAATCACATAAACTTGGTCAATAGTTCTTCAAGACTAATTTTTTTCTCAGACACCTTATGTAATTATTTGCTAGCTATTTAGATTATAGAGCTCCTCACATGGCAGATAGTAGGAAACTAGTGGTGCCTTGCATGATGAGGCTTGGTCCACCCGTGAGGTCCTTGTGGGACACTGTATGTTCATCCAACAAGGACCTACTCAGATATGGGTTTTCATAAAATCTCCTCACACATGTAGCTTTGACCCTCCTCGCTCCTGTAGCTCCAAGTGTGGCCTCCTTCGTACAACTTCTCTACCAAAACTTTTGTGCTTAGATTATTCAAATAAGAGGGTCTTAAATGTGTATTTATACTCTTCAAGCACTATCTTTTCTGTATTTCAGGGATGACCTATCACTTCTTATTTTCACTTGCTTTATTTAATTTTAGGGCCATTTAATTTTAGGTCTGACCTGTAACTTCTGGTTTGCAATTCACATGATCATCTTCAAGAGAGCATATATCCTGAACCATGAGGAACCATGTGGCATACCACCTATTGATGGAAATGACGTCCTGTGGGATATCAATCCATGGGGGTTCTACATGCATTTTTGTTGTCCTTCATGCTCTTGTTCTTCAACCAATATGCAGGGCTTCTCAACTTATTCTAGGGTTGACATTAATCACAACCAAATTTCCAATGATCTCCCCCTTTGTCATTGATGACAACACTCATTCTTCCCTTGTCATCCTGCTCTCCCCCTATAATCATGCTTATGATTTTTCTCTCCCCCTTTGACATCAATAGAAAAGGGTGATTATTTTCTTTGGGACTAGTCCCCTTGAGCACATGGAGCTCAATAATATTTCTTCTTTTTTTGTAATCTTATCATTTATTTTTTTATTGTGGTCCTTGGAGCTCTTTTGTGCGAATTCAATTTTATTTCTCTTCTCTTTTTCTAAGATGTATATGTTATTTGGTATTTTTGTTTTTGTTTCAACCAATATTCATGAGTCTTCTTCTCTAATTTCACATCTTCGGGAATCAAACTTAATAGTGTATCCTTGATCACATATTTTACTGACACCGAGGAGATTATGCTTCAAATATTCAACTAGTAGAACATTTTATGATTTCATATTTTCACTTCCAAGTTTTACTACACCTTTTCCAAGTATTTTGACAAAGGAGTAATCTCCAAATGCAACACTGCCACTTTTTCTTTTATTTAAGTTTATGAGTTTATTTTGGTCCCCGGTCATGTGTGTTGAGAACCCACTATCTATGTATTATTTGTCTTCTTATTTGTCTTCAACAATCAGTTCTATTCAAAAATCTTCCTCATTTGAATTCTCTTTCCTTTTCCATACTGTAGTTGGTTTTATGATAGGAGTATCCTCTTTCATATCTCTGCAATATCATGCTTTGTGAGCAAGATTATTACATTTGTAGCATACAATATTTTGATCCATCAGTGGATAAAATGGATTGCATTTTTTTTTGGTATATTCATAAGCATTTCCGAATCTACTCTTTATATAATTGTTCCTTGGATATCCATAATCATTTCAATTTCTTACATAGTTGTTTCTTGCATTGATTTTGTAGTCAATTGCTTTGTGTCCAAAATTTCTGCAACTATAACAATGACCAAGAAAAATATTCTCATACCTAATAGGAAGTGACATTCTTGGTGCTTCACACCTTCTAAATTATGTTCTTCTATTCCAGTAGGAGGTGTTATGGTCATGTTGTTCTTCAATCTATTCTTGATTGTTGATTCCACTTCTTAAGGAATTTGCATAACTTCTATAATTTCCTTTATCTTCCTTGCTTGATTTATCTGTGTCTATTGTTTTAAAATTGTTATTGTATCCAAGTCATGTCTTATCATCCAGTGACATGTGATTGCTAAGAATTTCATCCAGTTGTTTAGTACCTTTTTTCAAAATTCTTCAATTTTTTTGTTGTCAACATCAACTCTTTTCTTGTGTGGTCCAATTCTTCTTTTAATTTCTCATAATCTTCTAACTTCTTCTTCAAGTCGTTAATTGTATTTTCAAGCACATGATTTTATTATTCACAATTTGAAAATCCATTTTTCAACTCTCTATTTTTGTTTCTGAGCTTGTTATTTTATTTTTCAACATACTTTAATTTCTCAAGATTCTCATCATCATCTTGTTCACTTTCTGTGATGTATTTGCCTCCCTAGAAAGAGTCAAAGCTTGTTCCTTCATCAAAATCTTCTTCAAAATTGATTTCTTATATCTCATAATTTTTGTGATCATCATTATGAGTTTCTTGAGTTATGAAGAGCACTTCTCTTACAACTTCTTCTCCATCGCCTTCATCTAAAGAAATGCCAATATCCTTGGAATAGAGGCAATTTTTCTTATAGAAGTTTTTTTTTTCAAAAGGGAATTTCTTAGCATAGCGTCCTATTCTACCACAATTGAAACATTTAAAAGGTAACTTACCTTTGTATTTGTTTGTTCCCCTCTTTAATTTCTTACAAAATGTTCTTCTTATTCATCTAAATCATCTCATAATATTTCTTCTACCTTCTGTTCCTTGTTCCTTGTTTTCTTCATTGCTTTAAAAGATGCTTCTTTGTTTGATTGTCCATTTTCTGTACATGTTCTAATTTCATATGTTTTGAGAGACCCATGTAATTCATCCATTTTCATTTTGGTCAAATCCTTATTTTCTTCAATGGTTGAGACCTTGGCATCATATCTCCAAATAAGTGATCTCAACACCTTTTGTACAACCAATGATTCATCGAGTTATTCTCCTAACCCTATGATGGCATTGAAAACTTTATCTACTCTGAGTAAATAGGTTGCAATATCTTCCTTTTCATCCATTTTAATATTTTCAAACTCTGATTTGTGTCATTGAAACTTGACCCGCTTGACTTTCGGATCACCTTCTTCGATATTTTTAAGTTTATCCCATACCTCTTTAGATGTGCTACGACCCATCACCTTGCTAGAGACAGTTGGTGTTAATCCATTCATGATAACATGCCTGGCATTTTAATCACATCTCATTAATTTATTTTCATTTGGATCAGTAGGAACATCTTATAGGAATTCATAGTCATTGACAATTGATAGCCAGATATCCACTCCTAAAGTTATCAAGTAAGTTTGTATTCTGTTGCTCCAGTATGAATAATTGTTTCCATCAAAAAGTGGAGTCCTATTTGGAATGTGGCCTTTCGTTTCTTCCCATGGTCTTCCTTCTAGTGATTAGAATTTTATGAAGGTAACCTTCTCTGATACCAATTTTTGATACTGAGAGGGGGGTGAATCAATATCAAGTACAATTTATCACATTTTACAACTTTACTTTCCAATCATATAATATATCCAATGAAGAGAAGAAAAAGAGATACACAATGTTAAATAGATATAAGTGGAAATCCACTGAATGTTTTTCTTATATAATAAAATATTTCATTCAAAGGAAGCTACAACTTCTAAGTTCTCCAGCTTCAACTGGAAGGAGGCTCCAACCCCCTGATTTCCAAACTCCAACCTGAAGGAAGATCCAACTCCCTATTTTTTAGGCACAACCAAAAGGAGGCTACAACCCCCTTTCCTTGCCCCTTCCTTCCACCCTTAAATATATAAATATGAAATAATGAATTTGTCATAGCCACCATAAAACCAAAAATCAAAAAATCACATAAACCTGGTCAAGAGTTATTCAAGACTTATCTACTTCCCGAACACCTTATGTAATTCTTTACAAGTTGTTAATATTAGAGAGCTTCTCATGTGACAGATATTTGGAAACTAGCGGGGCATCAAGTGACGAGGCTTGGTCCAATATCAAGGGCCTACTTAGATAGAGGTTTTTAGAAACCCTCCTTGCACCTATAGCTATGACCCTCCTCTCCCCTGTAGCTCTGAGTGCAGCCTCCTCCGTACAACTTCGATACAAAAACTTTTGTGATTAGATGATTGAAATAAGAGGGTCTTCAATGTGTATTTATACTCTTCAAGAACTTCATTTTCTTGAATTCAAGGCCAACCTATCACTTCTTGTTTTCACTTGCTTTATTTAATTTTAGGGATGACCTATAAATTCTTGTTTGCAATTCACATGATCATATTAAAGAGATCGTATCTACTCAACCATAAGGAGCCATGTGGCGTGCCACCTATCATTGGAAATGACTCGATGAGGGATATCAATCCATGGGGGTTCTACATGCATTTTCAATGTCCTTCATTCTCTTGTTCTTCAACCAATCCATGGGGATTATGAACTTCTTATAGGGTTGAAATCAATGACAACCGAATTTCCAACAATCTCCCCCTTTTTCATTTATGAAAACACTCATGCCCCCCCTGTCAATCGGGTAAATTCGAATTCAAATATATCGATGAAAATTCAATCAAAAAGAGGTGTAAGTGTGGGTGTGAGACGACTGAATAGAGACCGAATGAAGGTCAACTAGTAAACCTGACTTGGAGTCTAATGTAATAGAATCTTTGGATTTATGGGATTTGTATCCAATGATATGCATGTATCTGTAACCATTTTTGGGCTCCAATATTTAGGGGTTTTCCTGCTGTAAAGCCTACAAAGAGGCGTGTTGTACGGTCATAAAGGTTGTTGTTTTTAGTTGATCATAGTGTGCACTTTTGTAGGTAAATGCATGTGTAAGTGTAGTTTGTTGATCATGCATATGTAATCCAATTTGGCTACATGGTTGTTCTTTCTTGTGCAAGAGGGTATGATGTTGATTGTGTCTTAGGTGTGGACCAAGGTTAGGCATGTAACCTTTTATTCTGAATGAATAAGACAACAAGAGGGCAGAACGCTCAAAGGAATGTTGGTTTTCTCGGTTAAGGGTTTCCAGGGTAAAATCTCGGTGTACTGTGTGATTTCTTGTTTTCATCTGCATTATTGATTAAATTCTTCTTCTCTTCTACTAGGGTTAGTGTGGAAGTGTCCTACGTTTCCTGGCATCGACATAAAATTTCCACCTTGTTTCAACAAAAAATAATGAAAATACAATAGCACGAAGAATTGATATGGAAAATACAACATGTCCTAGCAAGAGTTTTCGATGGAAAAGTGACCACCCAACAATGCAAAAGTATGTAAAATCAGTATAACAAATATCTAAGGAGGTAAAGGAGGAAATTGAACAACCCGACTTCCCAGAAACATACACAAAAATATAAGAAGGGGATCAACATCTCGAAGAAGCAAAACCACCAGAGTGTATGAATGATGAAATAAAGACAAAAGAGTTCAAAATATCAAATGACGATTGGCCCAAAATGGCACGAGTAGACGAATATTGAATGGAGAAGGAGACAACTGACATAGTCGACTTAAAGAATATCAAGATGTATTTGAATGAGAGTATAAATATTTAAAAGGACTTGTAGAAGAAATGGGAGAAATGAAAATTGAACTCATCCCTGGAGCAAAGCCAATCAGAAAGAGACCTTTCAAATTAGCTCACAAATACAATCCCATCGTCCAGAAGGAAACCAATGGAATGTTATCAGCGGGCATCATATATCCAATTGAAAAAGAATAATGGGCAAGTCCTATGGTGGTTCAATCGAAGAATCATGACCCTAAAAAGTTAATAATTTGCGTCGACTTCAGAGGTCTCAACAAACTAACTTTAACAGATTCGTTCCCCACTCCATTTATCGAATAAATAATTAATGAAGTTTCAGGTCATGAATGCTACTCATTCACATATGGATTTTCAAGATACAATCAATTCCCTATATCTAAAGAATATCAACCGAATACGACATTTGTCTCTGAATTTGGATTCTTCTCTTATAAGGTAATGCCATTTGGGATAAATAATGCCCCAACAATATTTTCAAGAATAGTAGTAAAACCATTTCAAGAATACAACTACAAGACAATGGTTGTCTACTTCGACGATTGGACTATATACATGCTATTCAAAAACCATATACAATGGATCAAATTAATTCTTGGGTGTTTCATACAAATCTAATTTTCTCTCAACATTAAGAAGTGCATATTTTCCACACCAATTGGAATTCTCTTAGGCCACATGGTATGTAAGAATGGTGTAAAAGTCGACATGGAAAAAATCAAAATCATCCTCGAATTGAAACCACCAGTAAATTAGAAATATATTAAAATCTTCCTCGGGCATACTGGGTATTATCAAAAATTCATACACCACTATTCAAATATCACTTTCCCAATGGATGAGCTACTTCAGAAAGAAATTGATTTTATATGGAGTCAAGACTAGCAGGAGTCATTCAAAATTTTAAAGAAGAAATTGGTCAAAGCCCCCATACTAAAATTCCCCAACTTTTCCAGAAGGTTTCACGTCCATGTCAATTCTTCAAATTCCATTGACGGGTCGGTTATAGTGCAACCATACGATGACACAATCGACCACCCAAATGTGTATGTCAGTCGGAAGTTGAATACAACAGAAAGTAATTACTAAACTATAGAAAGGGAAGCTTTGTCGATGATATTTTCTTTGCATAAATTATGACACTACTTACTTGCAAACCCACTCACATTTTCTACAGATCATCAAGCATTAAAATACCTAGTCAATAATCCTGTTCATCAAGGAAATATTTGTCATTGGCTATTACTATACCAATAATTTGAATTCGATATAATCATCTAACCTGGGAAAAATAACTTCATGCCTAACCATTTGTCCTGAATCAAGATAGGGGAGGACCCAACCAATATAGAGGACGACCTTCTAGATGCACATCTATTCTGTGTCAAAGAAACACCAAAATATCTAGAAAAAATAGCAAATTTCTTAGAGGATGGGAAGCCACCCGAGGATCTCTCAGAAAACAAAAAGAAAGTGTTAGCTCTAAAAGTAGCACCATTCACAATCATAAACAAATATTGGACCTGATCATGTCTTAAGGAGATGTTCTCTAGAACATGAAAGAGAAGACATTATCAACGAAGAACATGCAGGACCAAATGGAGGCCATTTTCAATCCAACACGATAGCGCGGAAGATACTTCAGGAGGGTCTGTGGTGGTTGACTATGCATAAATATTGTCGGGAACAGGTCAATAAATGTGATATCTGCCAAAGAATGGGTCGACCTCTGTGGAAGAATGAAATGTTATTATAGTCATTCAACCCTAATCGACCATTTGATATATGGGCCATCGACTTTGTCGAGACATTTCCTCAAAGAGAAAGAAGAACATGCATGAAATATATTATCACTGCAATCGAGTATGTGACTAAGTGGGAGGAAGCAGAACCAGTCAAAACATGCACTAAAGAGGTCACAGTGAAATTTATTTATGAGAATATAATCACAATATTTGGATGTCCACTAACACTAATCATTGACCAAGGGACACATTTTGTAAACGAGACAATCCAAGTCCTGCTAAGGAAATTTTTCATTGATCATATAAGAACAACATCTTACCATCCCCAAGAAAATGGTGTTGTTGAAACATTTAATAAGACATCGCATAAAGGCCTCACCAAAATTTGTGGCATTGACAAGAATGACTGGGATGACAAAATTCCCATAGCCTTATGGGAATACATATATTCTTATTGTTGAAGGAAAATCTCCCTGCAGACAGGTAGATCTCCTCTTGAGAGCTAGACTCTTAACTCTTAAGACAGAATATGCTTATCGTGGACACTGAATTCCTTTTAGGTCTAGATAAACTAATGTCTGAGGAGGAAGGAGAAAAGAAGTACCTTTTATCGGTGTTTGTCCCTGCACGGTCCAAGTTGAGCTCCAATCTTGAGCTCCTCGATAAGCCCTGTAGACAAACAAAAGTACAAACAACTTCCTAATCTATTGATATTAGTTCAAAATAGATCTATCTATTAGAGACGAATTCATGTGAGATCAAACACAGAATTGAAAGAAACAGGCCAAGCATATTATATTAATGAGAACAATAATGAAGAATGCTTACAGCCATAGATGCGAGTGTAGCAGCTTCGTCAAGTCTTCCTCGTCTGAACCCTTTCTCAAACAGTCCACACACTGAATGTTGATGTTCTAAAAGACACCTTCTTCATGAGATCATAGGTTGGATGCTTCACAATACTTTCTCCCTCTTTTCACCATGAGAAGGCCTGCTTATATAGGTTTAGAGAGGCCCAACCACTTGAGATATCCTTGGGGTAAGTTGAGAATTTTCGTCCTTCAATTATGGATACTCCCTAAGATCATGGCCTGACCAAGGATTCGAATCCAACTGCCTTCAGATATTGAGAGAATTGCTCCCTCATTCTTTTCAACAAACCATTTTTTTCCCAAAATAGGTAGCGCTCCCCCAAAAGGGGCATCAGAGCGCTATAACGCTCCCTAACAATGCATATGGGGGTTCCAACACTCCTAACATTAGAAACTCTCCTCAAAAAGGGCAAAAAGAGCATTATAATGCTCCTTGAGAATGTATAGGGGGGCGCCAACACTCCTAATAGTGGTATAGGGGAGCGTTCTCCTCTGAAACTCAATTTTTAGTGGTTCTTTCAAATGGTAAGAGGTTCATAACCCTGTTAACCCATTCCTCTTCTTCCAAATCAAATGTTTGAGGTGTTTCAAGTGTCCTTCCGATGTCAGTATAAGAACAACATAGGAATTATGGAAGTATGCTTTTTTCTGACACTTGCGACCAAAATGCGACACTTGCGACACTTGTAATGACAACACTTGCGACACTATCGAAGTGAGTGATTTTGATGTGTAATAGATTGCCCCCCAAAGTATGAAGTTAGAAGACGAGAACTGGTAACTGAAATGCTTTGTAGACTTTCAAGCAAGGGTATAGACACAGAGAACCTAACAGAAGCTGCACACAAACATCCAACAAATATTATGACATATTTCAAACCCAAAGCAGGCATACCTATGCTTGGGTGATAAAGACTTGCAAGATATGGCCACCATAAAATACATTGCGGATCCATAATTGTATTGATAAAAGGTATAGCCACCGATGATACAATGTGGATCTATACTCCTATGACCTGAACTGATCGTAGCCATGAAGAATACACAGTGGATCTACGAGATGACAAGACATAGCCATGACCAATACAAAGTGGATCTATGTAATAGTATATGTGTCATTGTTCAAAAGAAACTCCTTTACAACCTAGGCAAAGTACATATAAGAGTGATCACTCAACCTAGGGTCTTCTTACCGATCCCGATGTAGCATGAATCTAACCATGTGAATAGATGTCCTGATGTCGAACATGGCAGAAACCACTTGATTATCGGTCAATGATGTAAACCGTTAACAAGCGCGAGGGAGATCACCATTGATGTCAATGATTCCCAATGTACTCTAGTACATTCCAACAAATGTGAATGGATGAGTTGAAGTCGAACATATGTGGAATCATTCGATCATAGGTCAATGATGTAAACCCACCGTCGAATGTGAGGAGGCCTGTCATTGAGGCATGAAGGTCCCAAAGTACTAATTGGTTTCTAAGTCTAGTTCCTAGATAATGTGTTGAAGTCGACAGGAATAGACTCGTCGAAGGAGGGCCTTGATGTATCTCCCATCAACGACACGAAACAGACACAGAGATGTAATTTGGTAGATCAAATGAACATGGACTAACACGAGTATTGAGACAAAATATTTGTGATGGTTGACTCTCGAGGCAGATACTTCCCTTGAACACTGAGGCACAACAGCAGAAACATGACATGGACCAAAAATTGATGATGCAGTGGATGTTGTGACTTACGTCGGGTGACCCAAAGGAGTAAAAGAAACTCAAAGGATTGGCTCAGTGCAGAGGTTCAGCTGATTAAAATGCGTGCAAAGACAAGGTGTCGTGTTCAAGGGTGACTCTAAGAGTTACTTGGTAATGTTCTCAAAAACTGCTTGGCTTGCTTCCTTCAAATTTTCCCCCATCCGGATAGACGAGTACCTCTTTTTAATTTAACGAGATCGAGGAGGGTAACACATGCTCGATATAACTCACCTTCGGTAAGTTCCTCTTTATTTGTTTAACGAACTGGAAGAAGTAAGGGTTCGGTCCCGTATGGGCCTGTCGATGTTTGTTTTAACGAGTCCAAAGATAGAAAACTCGAAGGTTTTTCATGATTATAGAGTTTGGAAAAACACTTAAAAGAGAAATCTCTCAGTTCCTTTTTCGTAAAGTAGTTTGATGAGACCAAAAAAGAGATAAACTATCGTTCAATAGACGTTTTCTTCAAATACTTTAACGAGCATGAAGAGAACAAGGTCGCTCGGCAATCTTTTCATGTTTAGAGAGTCTGAAAAGAACTTAAAGGTGACTCCAATGTTGTCATTTTCGTAATGTTAGTCTCAGGAGGCCGAAAAAGAGATAAATTATCACTCGAAAGACGCCCTTTCAAACCTTTTAATGAGTGGGAAAGGAAGCAAGATCACTCGACAATCTTTTCATGTTTAGAGAGTCTGAAAAGAGCTTAAAGAAGACTCCAGGGGGTTCCTTTTTTGTGTATCCATACAGGTTCGAAAAAGAGATAAAACTTTACCCGGATGCATTCTCATGTATTTACGAGCACGAGAAAGAACAAAGACTAAGCTCAGTATGCCCCCAGCTTGAAAAGCTAGTGGCTTAACTCCAGAATGATCATCAAAGGCTAGAGACATGCCCTCCAAGCTTCAATTCATTCATCGACTATGAGGTTGTCACCAATTTCTCTACTAGAGGAGAAAAAGGAGAAGGGTGGATGAAAAGAAGGTTCAAGAGAGGTGACTGTTTCATTTTTTAATGAGCTTGACACAGGAAAAGAACTATGCTCAGGGCCTCTATTTCATTTTTTAATGAGCTTGCCACAGAGAAGAAAAACTATGCTCATAGATGCGTCTTGATCATGCCCTCCAAGAGAATAACGTTATGGAAGGATACCATGTCAAGGGAAAAAACTCGGTCACGAATTCCAGGAGATCTTCGTTGGATGGAAGATAATCGCTCGGCAAGGAACACATGTCGAGTGTCGCGTTAGGGGTAAGGATATGAAGCTCCAATAACCCTACCGAAGAAATCACCATGTCCACTACCGGATCCAAATCATCAGAAATTGAAGGCACAAGAGATGATAGAAAATCGACATCATGAGGGGAGATAGACTGTATATCTTCCTAAATTTCTTCACGAGGGTGAAGAAAAGAGGATCGATGATAGTTATCATCCCAAGGTAGCTTGTCAATGCGAAACATTTCTGGAATAGATTCATCAAAAGGAAAAATTGGGGAAATGCAGTCGATTGTAGATGACAAGGAACCCAATCATGATTGCATCGAGGAACTGTCAGGTGCCAATAGATGTTGGTCATCCGACGAGGGAGAAGAAAATTGGATAGAAACATATGATGGTTCGGCTGGACTAAGTGGCACGGTGTCACCTAGTGCATTTAATTCCAACGGATGAGGTACAATCCAAGGGTTAGATGATTCCAAAGATTGATAGGCCATGGTTGAAATCATATCGACGGTGGCAATATGATGGGTAGTCAGTGGAAGTGGTGTAGGGAAGGTACCCATGAGGCTAGAATATTTCAATAAGCCAACACCAATGCTTTCATACGTGATCTTGTGGTCTCCCAAGAAAGGAATATTGTTGGCAGCGGGAGCGCGAGCATCGGTTGTGCAAAAATCCAACTGATCAATAGTGACAATTTTTCCCTGATGAGGAAATTGGACACATCGAAAAACTGACGAGGCAACGACAGTCATAGCATAAAACCAAATTCTTCCAAATAATAAGTTGTAATCAAGGGGAGCATCGACCACATAGACATCAACAGTAACAGTGTTTCCACCCAATTGGATGGGCAAGGACTGTAAAAGCCCATGGGGATGAAAACCTCACCCATCGAAGGTGCGTAACATCATTAGGGATTTTTCGAGTGCTAGTGATTTAAACCTTTCCAACACGCCAAAGACATGACACAAGTCGAGGCTCCCTCATCCAGAATAGTTCAGTGGATTTGTTGGTTCTGAACAACAACATCAACTTGGAAAGCAAGTTGGTGGGAGAGTCGAGACACATAATTATCCAGGTTAAACATGATATGGTTGGATGACTCAGGATCAGCAACGCCAAGAGCGGCCAAGAGCATTCTACATTGACTGGGGCAGTGTTGTAGAAATTCTAACACAGACATAGTGCACGGTGCTTGAGTCAAATCTTCAACAATGTTGTAGTTTTGGGCGACACGTGAACTAGGATTAAAGGTAGCTTTACGTATAATGCTCTTAGGAGGGCGTAAGATGGAGTCGAACGTGGGTTTCTCAATCTGAAGTGGTCTAGATGAAGGATTAACTGATGGAAGACTAACAGAGGACGATGATGGATCTGATAAATTACCGATACTGTTAGTGTCTTTTCCTTTGTCAGGGTTACTTGGTGTGTCGTAAGTCTTAGAGCGAGTGGTCAAATTAATCCCATTAAACATATAAATATGTGCAATTGACGAGGCCTCATCATTAGGATGGCTAGAACTACCCCCAGGAGAGGGAGTTTCAACAACCATGGATTGCTACTGTGGAAAAGGCTGAGTAAGCACAACGGGTTGTGACTTTCCTTGGAAAATTTTGGCCACTTCATTGCGAAGTGGACATTCTCGAGTGTAGTGATCGTCACCACAAATGATACATGGGAATTTCAGTTTCCTTTGTGGTTGCTTTTCGGTAGCAGGTGTTTGATTTTTTGATTGTTCATTATTATTTTTTGATTTATTCTTTGTCTTCTTCTTACCTCTAGATTGTTGTGAAGGGGAAGATTGAACTACATTCACCTCAGAGATCTGAGTTTGAGGGGAGGTAGAGGAGAGTGTGGTCGATTTGGAAAAAGATTGAGTTTTGACGGAACCGATAACACCATCCGCATGAGATGAGGATGACGGCTTAGATGGATTGGTATTAGCTCGAGCAACATTCAGAAGAAAATCATACAAAGTACCAGATTGGGAATAAACCAAATCTAAATACTGAGCCTGAATGATGGCTTGTTCCTCTATGACCGCGCCACCCATAGTGACATCGCAAGCGATCGGGGGTAAAAGTGATTTAGTAAACCATTCCGCCAATAATATGTCAGGAATGATTGCCTTGATCATCCTTCGTCGTCGCCTCCACTCATGAATATGGTCAGAGAAATGCACAGAGTTAGTTTGACAAAGGGAGGTCAAGAGTTCAGTACCCATCTCGTAGCGAATAGGAAGTTGAAAGTGCGTGAGGAAATACATGGCAAGGGAATTCAAATCATGAAAAGAAGCACGTGGTAGTTCAATATACCATTTTGCCGCCGAGCCTATAAGTGTTCGCTGGAAAAGACACAAACGTACAGAATCATCCATGAGGGAGTTTTATGAACACCACAAATGGAAAGTCATCACATGGTTGTTTGGATCTTCGCCATATTTTCCATCAAATTTTGGAATATCAGAAGGAAGTTTAGCTGGAATGACTGGCCAAACCAGTGAATGAAAAATAGGATCACTAGTTAATCGAGACAAGTCTGGGAGATCCAGAGTCACAAGGAAAGGTAGCTTTCGGTTAATTTGCGGATGATACTGATGCGGCATAGGAACACCAGTAGGACCATAAACTAGGTTAGGTGGATAGTTGTAACCAGTAGGTCCTCCTACATACAGTTATTGTTGGCCAAGATAAACAAGATTCGATGGTGGATGAGAAACATTTGCATAACCTAGTGGGTTCTGAGAATTATAGGCCGGGTGATTTGCTTGCCCATTAGGAGGATAAACATTTTTCCCTTGAGAATGGTAAATATTATATCCCGAAGGTGGATACACATTATACCCATGAGGAGGATAAGATTGTGGTCCCGGAGAACTGCAAGTGGTGTTTGGGATGCCACCTGAATAAGGTTGTCCGTAAGATGTTTCGAAAGGAAAAGGATTTGATACTCCTCCTAGTGGATTATGAGATGAGTTTCCCCCAACATGGAGTCGAATGAAAGTGCCTCCTGAAGATACTCCCCAGGATTATGAAGGGTTTCCAGTAAACGAAGGTTTCCCCCCTGCCAGTGGTGGATTAACGATCGGGGAATGAGTGGCAAATGGAGGTTTCCCTCCAGGAGGAGCATGAAAAGGGGGTTGTCCCTCGGGAGGGGTAGGCCTTCCATGGAAAGGTAGTCCTCTAGGAGGGAAAGGTTCTTTAGATGGTGGTTTCCCTCCAGCCGGTTGTGTCGGGCTAGCAGAGATCTGCATTCTCGGGTGAGAAGAGGTCTTAGTAGGATCGTGTGGAACATGTGGGGCTGTAGAGTAAAATCTTGTAGAAACAGGGGTAGAGATTGAAGTTCTTTGGAGATGAGTAGAGGTGGTGAGTCCAGCATTAGGATGGACTTGTGTTGGTGTAATAGTAGGGTTAATAACCTGATTGACTAGGTGATTCATGGTTTGGCCGGATGGTCCTGTTTCACTAGGAGGGTCATGAGGATGAAAGGGTTGTCGAAAGGATTCGAAATGTTCATAGAGATCGCGTCCCGATGAAGTCCTCCATACAGAACGAGCAAGTGTGGGATTGGTATTTACCGCAATGCTAGGACGAATAGGAGTCATATACTCATCACCAAAGATTGGTTTTGTGGATCCCATATATGTTTCGGTAAAAATCCTCTCTGGTAATCGTGGGACCTCTTCGTCTATGATGTTCCCAAGGGAGTCTAGACGAACTAAAAGTGGTTTGAGAGGGGTTACCGACATAGATGTAGTGGGATTGTCAACCGTAACCAAAGCGCCTTCCGAGTTATCTAATGGAGGAGCAATAACACTTCCAGCGTCGGATTGATTTTCTACCTCTCTATGGTAGTTGTCTTCTGGAGGGTTAGGAGGTAAAGGTTGATAGCCTTCCAGAGGAAGACCTTACATCCTACGTGATCGGCGAAGATCTTTATTTTCTACAGGCTCAATTGTGGAGAAAAACATAACACACTGAAAATCTAGGGCCAACTAACAAAAAGAAACAGCATACGCTAACAAAATCTAGGAATCAACCAAGCAAACAAAACTTCCCTCGATGATCGTACTAGTTGGTGATGAAATCCAATGTCGCGTGATCAAGTCGAGAAGGGGATAGGATGTGGTGGAATAGTTACAATGGCGACCTGCTTAACGAACTTTCACCTTGGTGCAAGCTTCCACGCAGTAATTGTGGATTTACCCTCCAAGGAGCCCGAGTGAGTTTGACCAATGTCTATTCCAAATACAGTGAGACTTACCTTCACCGTCACCTTGTGTAAGTACCTAAAGATTATGGCAACTAAAGACACCAATTCATAGTGAGTCCTTGGGCGGGTACAGTCGACAGTCCGATCCGAAACATATGGGCAGGATAACAAGTCCAAAATCAACCCGAGAGGCTCCCACACATAATCGTGGGTATACCTCCAAGTGACCCCCAATATAGGATTCGACCACTACAAACATTGAACCATGGAGGGGTAATCTCCGTAATTCGCCCAAATGCAACCTCGTGCGTAACCCCTGTGTGAGAGGGGGATCCCAGAAAACCAATACGACAATTGGATTTGACTCTCCCTAGCTCAGGATGCAAATGTTTGTTTTGAAAATTTTGGAGAGTTGTACTCACAGCCTAATCCAAAGTTCTAACCCTAGTCTATTGTTGGTGGAAGATCCTAAAAACAAAAAATGTTCTAGATAATTTTTAATTAGTGTTCGTTTTACAGCTGTTTTTTACTCAAAGGGTGTATGAAAGTGAAACTGATGGAATGATGAATCAATTCCCAAAAAGATGCATAAAAGATGATAAGCAATCGTTTATTTTCAATGAACGCCTATTTAAGGGAAAGAGAAAAAGTCGTTTTCACTATCAAACACTAATATGGAATGTCCTCAATCAATTGGTTCTCAATCGAATTCGATGCAATGCTAAAGCATTTCAGAAATTGCCTTCTAATATGCAAACCAATCACTAATATGTATCTCTGTCATTTGTATGTGAATGATGATTAATTCAATGAAAAAACTTCTCCTGCCAACAACCCTTTCAGATCAAGGAGATTCGGACAGGCATAAGTAGGTTTCGCACAAACAACACACCCTCTTGCTATGATTGAAACAAGAAGCAAAAAGAAAACAAAAGATAAAAAAGAGAGTCAAGAAATCTCAAACAAAAGAAAGATGCTTAAGAAAGATGACCTCAAAGAACCAAATGAGATGATTCACAGATTTCTGATGCCCTTCACCAGAGTTCCCGCTCAGTCAGATAAGAGAGAAGAAAGCAATGGATTGATTCCAAGTTCTCAATAGCAGAAAAACTCAAAATAAGGAAGAAGGCCACAAAATTCGGACAACAAAGTGCTTATTTCTTAGAAGGAAGGATGTCAAAGGTCAATAAGAAGAAGCATTGAATCACAAAGAGGCTCAGTAAGTGAAAAAACAGAGACTGAATCTTAGAAAATGTAATTCTGGAAAGGTTTTTTTGCAAAGAGAGGTTGGCTATATGGTGTAAGGGGAACCAACACGTTATAACACTCTGTCTAAGGCTTTCAGGGAGTGTTTGTGCCCTGCTAACAAGGTAGGGGAGCGTTGGTGTCCTAAAACCCAAAAAAAGTCCAAAAAACCCAAAATTTCAGTCAAACTTTGGCAATCAAGATGAATGTGATGGGGTAAGGAGTCAATCAGCATATGAAATCAAACATATGAGGTGAACAAGGACTAAAAAGAACAAAGGGAAAGACAAGGTCTGTGAGGAAAACCAAAACTGAAAGTTTCGATTCGATCCCCAGCGGAGTCGCCAATTTCTGTTGAAGGAAAATCTCCCCGCGAACAGGTAGATCTCCTCTTGAGAGCTAGACTCTTAACTCTTAAGACAGAAGATGCTTATCGTGGACACTGACTTCCTTTTAGGTCTAGATAAACTAATGTGTGAGGCGGAAGGAGAAAAGAAGTACCTTTTATCGGTGTTTGTCCTTGCACGGTCCGAGTTGAGCTCAAATCTTGTGCTCCTCGATAAGCCCTGCAGACAAACACAAGTACAAACAACTTCCTACTCTATTGAGATTATTTTGAAATTGATCTATCTATTAGATACGAATTCATGTGAGATCAAACATAGAATTGAAAGAAATAGGCCAAGCATATTATATTAATGAGAACAACAATGAAGAATGCTTACAGCCATAGATGCGAGTGTAGCAGCTTCGTCAAGTCTTCCTCGTCCGAACCCTTGCTCAAACAGTCCACACACTGAATGTTGATGTTCTGAAAGACACCTTATTCATGAGATCATAGGTTGGATGCTTCACAATACTTTCTCCCTCTTTTCACCATGAGAAGGCCTTCTTATATAGGTTTAGAGAGGCCCAACCACTTGAGATATCCTTGGGGTAAGTTGAGGATTTTCCTCCTTCAGTTATGGATCCTCCCTAAGATCATGGTTTGACCAAGGATTCAAATCCAACTGCCTTTAGATATTGAAAGAATCTCTCCCTCGTTCTTTTCAACAAACCAATTTTTGCCCAGAATAGGTAGCGCTCCCCCAAAAGGTTCATCAGAGTGATATAACGCTCCCTAACAATGCATAGGGGGGCACCAACACTCCTAACAGTAGCAACGCTCCTCAAAAAGGGAATACAGAGTGTTATAATGCTCCCTGAGAATGTATAGGGGGGCACCAACACTCCTAACAGTGGTATAGGGGATAGTTCTCCTCTGAAGCTCAATTTTTAGTGGTTCTTTCAAATGGAAAGAGGTTCATAACCCTGTTAACCCATTCCTCTTCTTCCAAATCAAATGTTTGAGGTGTTTCAAGTGTCCTTTCGATGTCTTTATAAGCACGATATAGGAATTATGGCAGTATGCTTTTTTCTGACACTTGTGACACTTGCGACCAAAATGCGACACTTGCGACACTTGTAATGACAACACTTGCGACACTATTGAAGTGAGTGATTTTGATGTGTAACACTTATAAGCGATCGACTAGATAGACTCCCTTTAAACTTGTCTATGGACAAGAAGTCGTGATCCCACTTCACTTCTGGGCCAACTTAGATAGAGTAGCAACTGTGACTAAATTTGACCAAGACAGAAGTAGGCATGATCATTTTTTCAAATTGAATAATATAGAAGAAGGAAGATTAATAACAATGCACAACCAAGAATTTAAAAAACAACAATATAAAGCATGGAATGATCGTCATCTAAGAAAGAAGAAGATGAAAAATGGAGACCTAGTTCTACTGTATGACAACTGAATCAAAGGAAAACCAAGGAAGTTAGAGATAACATGTCTTGGTCCTTATGTTATAGAATATATTCGATTGACATGAGTAGTTCAACTTCAAATTTGTTGGGGAATCCATTTTAAAAATTAATTAATGGTTCTCTATTAAAGAAATATAATACATAAAGATGAGGAATGATGTTGGCAAATTCTGTAGAAATTAATCCCAATCGGGATCGACTAGGACTGGAAATATAACAAGTCTAGTCGAAGTCAATGTAAATTAATAATAGTATTAAGAAATCAAACATTTTTTAATATTAATAAACTAAAAGTCAGTTACAAATAATTCATGTATAACAGTTAGGTACAAGAAACTATTATAGGAAAAGATAAGTATTAAAGAAGCTCCAAAGCTTGGAAGAAAAAGTGAAGGAAAAGTAGAATGGAGAGAAAAAGAATCCCCTAGTTAAGCCATAAAGAAAGTGGACGAAGATGAGATCAACACATGACTCCATCTCCAGACTTACAAAAAATCCTCATCAAGAGATAGTCGATTGATCGAGGTGGGACCGGGTCAAGTGAGTGAGGGTCAAGCGAGTGAAGCCATCATAGAGGGGATTAAAATAAAACAGATGAACGAAGTAATTATCAAACACATGACTAAGAATAAATGACAGTAGGAAACCCAACGATACAAAAAGAAAAATTCAGTCGAACCATGTACCGACCATGGATCAAAAGAGGAGACTTAGTCAATCGCACAAGAGAAAAAAATGACCACGAAAAGTCTAAATCCAAGAAGGAAAACACATTTAAGACGTGGAAAGAAAGGACCGATGGATATGACAAGAAAATTAATGATCGACGCGACGCAGAAGAAAATTTCACATCTACTAATATAACTTCGGGTCAACCCGACACATACGACAATCAATTCGAAACCAACACTTTTACTACTTGATGAGTTTCACATGAGTTCCAATTCAACATTGACATACACGTCTCCTCATATGAGTCAGACAAACCATCAATAGTCATGGTTAAGGCACGTACATCCATGGATAAATAGGTTAGGACAAACAATATCTCTCATCAAGACCATAAATATTTTGTTAGTATACAACAACGCAGTGGAGATAATATCAACAATAGTTGCCTTGGTAGAAAAGGAAAACAACCAACACTAATCCTACAGTTCCATGTCACTGAATATTAAGGCACGTGAGAAGCATCCCACTACCCTATCAGTTTCCTTAAAGATCATGAAACCATACTCTATATATCAGATCTATAGGAAAGTGATAATACCATTCTACATGTAGTTAAGTTTTAAACATCGACCATGGGGCCAATGAGCATAGTAGATGATGACCCTCCCGAACTTGATCCTCATAATGCAGAAGTTGTTTAGTCATCATGGTTACATACATCAAAAGAAGATATTCTTATTCATGTGAAGGAAGGAGTGCCTCCCTGCAGTTTCATCCACTTAATTCTCAGGACGAGGGGAGCACTTGGGAATCATCTCTAAGATTGAAAGTCACAGTCCATTTCAGGTTACTTGGACAAAGCACAAAAATAAAATGTCAAAAGATAATTTCAAGTAACATATTTCTCTGGAAAGAAAATATGACTGTGAACTCAAAATCAAGGATGATGCCAAGTTCAGGCATTCAAGGAAGTGAAAAAAGACACTAAAGGACAATCAGACAGAGCTACATAACTTCCTCAAGCACCAATTTTTTTTAGCTATAATTCCTCTTCTTTCTCTCTTTCTATCAGTACTATTTGTAAACAGTCAATGTAAAATTAATTTATGTTATACTCCCCTCTTGCTCGAGAGGAGCAAGAAATTGAGGTGGGGGGAGTTTTTGTAGGGGCTAGTCGACTCCATGAGGTTTTGTAAAATGATTCTATAGGCTTCAAAGGACAGAGGAGGGATGAGAAATTTCAAAAAGGGCCAATGGAAAGAACTGACTTCTTGGTTGAATTCTAAAAGAGAATTCTAGAGATCTATCAAAGTTTTGGTGTAGATATTAAGACGGAAATTGAATCTATAGATATATCAGTAAGACTTATAGATTCAACACCTTGATGAATGACAGAAGGATAAATTTATGGATAAAGGTTACCTGAGAAAAAAGAGGTATGGTGCTCTCGGATATTCTTCCAAGTCATGAGCTTTTCTGGATCTGAATATATCGAAACTTGATCTGGATCAGGATGGCTTCTAGTGTGTGTTTTGACAGAGGCTAGGTTTTCCTTTTGTGGAGTCTCCAGGTCAAATATTAACATCCAAATTCCAGAGGCATGTTCACTGTCAAGTCTCATAATTTACAATGTCATATTCCCAGGGAATATTTCTTCAACTGACGTTCTCGACAATGACGCCATTTCAAATGTTAACCCTTGAGATGTTCCAAGATGTTTTTGGAATGATGTTGAGGCACCCAAGGGGATAAGACTCAGGATGAATCTTAAATTCTGGTTTACAGTAAAATACTTATGCAATGCTTGGAAAGTTTTTCCCTCTCTCTCTCTCTCTCTCTCTCTCTCTCTCTCTCTCTCTCTCAACTTAAAGGAGCTCAAACATCCTTCAGTTCAGCTGAAAAATGTTCTCAACTATCAGAGGCATTTGTCCATGAGTGTTTTAGGCAGCGAAACTTCAAAGGAAGATTAAATGGTGAATTAGAGGAATGAACAAAATAAGCATACAGGGCATTGCAAAGTATGAATCATGTAGCTTAGGGGAAATGAATAGTATGCTGAGCAATGAAGAATTAAACAACTCTAACAGGTGTATATGGATGAATAAAATGTGTTTCAAACAATTAACATATTCATACATCTAAATACTTGGAGGTACCCTCTACATATCATTTAAATGCATAAAGAAATGATAATAAATGGTCATACATTAAGAGGAAATCACTTATGTATAATAAATGAACATCACACAGTAACACTGAATATGGTGAATATCATGTTGTCTGAGCTTTAATAAATCAGATCTAATACAAGAGAAGCAAAAAATGGGAGGATATTCTTTACTAGAACACAAATACTGTAGAAAGGAAATATAGACTAGAACTTAAATGTAGGGGATGAATCTTTGGTGCCTACTGCATTTATTAATTGACTGTGCTTAAATTTTTTGTGGTCGATCATGTTTGGTTGCAAGAATCTCTTCAAATCCCCAAAGTGTCAACCTTGACAATGGGAACCTACACTCTCTTTTATTCCTCTTGCTCATGCCCTAAATTTATTCTTGAAACCACTTCCAGCATCTTGATTCTTGGACAGTTTCTCCCTAGTAAAATTTATCTTGCCTTTACTTCGATGAAATTATATTATGAATAGGTTGTGGGACAGTTGGAAACTTTCCATCCAAAATATACATCATGCCCAGTCCTTGAAGAGATCCATGTAATAATTTCTCTTGTTGTTGGGCACTCGAAATCAACTTTGCATAGGTGTGAGCTCGCGCAACTCAACATTCGTCGAATCTATCATTTGAGGGAGATTACGACCGTTGATGTTTTAAATGCGGACCTTCTTCATCAAAGTGATTAAGAGCGAGGTCCTGAGAGGGACTTCGAAAATGGGATCATCTCAATCGTTGATCGAAGGGACATGAGATAGTCCAAGAGTTGTCGATCTGGATCGAATATGAACCCAAAAAATGGCTAAGGAATGAACATTATTATGTTGACATCACCCTAAACATGTGGCACCTCCTCACTGTTCCACATTGGCACTGATGTGGAAATTAGGTAGGACACGTGTCATTTAGATCTAATAGGTTTAACTGTACATACGACAGTTTCCACCTGTCCACGTGGCAGCTGATGATTGGCCTTGGCAGTGCTCTATTGGCATGTTGACCTGACACCTGGTCGATAGGCTCTGATACCTGAGGGAAGATCTAGACCATTGATCAAGGGGGATGCGATTTCTTGAATCTGGGTCGTTGATCATAGGTACTCCATAAGAGTGGTTAAGGTGTGGCTTCAAAAAGAACTTCGAAGAGGAGATTTCAAAGGGGCTCGACACGAAAAATATGGATCGTCCATCATAGGTCCCAAAATCACAATGGACCATTGATATCACCGTGAATCAAAATCAAAAAATGACTAAGGAATGAACCGTATTGTGTTGATGTCACAACTGGACATGTGGTAGCTTCTCGTTGGTCTGTGCTGGCACTAAGGTGGTCGGGAAAGAAGGAAACATGTCACCTATTTTGATATGCTTTGGGGTGACTTTGGTGGGTTCCACCTATCCACATGGAAGCCTTTGGTTGGATATGACAATACTTTGTTGCTAGGCTAACATGATCTCTAGTCGGGGGCTAGAAAAGGGCATCGAAGGATATTCCTTCCTCGATACCTTCGAAACTTATAATTCAACATTAAAAATATAAGGGGAGTTTTACCACTCTGAAACGATGGTATCGAGGAATATTCCTTTATATTTGGGTCATCCATCTGAGCTTTGAGAATCATTGTGGACCATTGATCTCGTCGCGGTCGAAAGTAAAATTTGGCTAAGGAAAAGGTCGTCATGATGACATCACCCTAGACACGTGGTGACTTTCTACTGGCCCATGATGGCACTAACATGGTAGACAAGTAGGACACATGTCACCCATTTTTGAGATATTGACTTATGCATCCGACAGGTTCCACCTGTCCATGTGGCAGTAGTTGGTTGGATATGACAGTATTTTGTTGGCAAGTTGTCGTGAGATCATGATCGTTGATAAATACCCATTAAAATAGGTCCAAAAAACAATCTGGACCGTCCTTTAGAGGCACACATTCAGAGTGTTGAAGGATTAAGTTCAAGCAGGACTCCTAGAAGATGAGTGCAAAAATAAATATGGACTGTCCATCAAAGGAAAATGGATATCAAAAGAGAGTCGTTGATCTCGTCGCGGTCGAAGAAAAAAGTTGGCTAAGGCATGAAAATTTTCGGTTGATGCCACCTTGGACATGTGGCGACTTTCTATTGACTTTGACAATGCCCTGCTGGTAGGTTGATGTGACACCTGGATGGGAGGCTATGAGATTAATGATCAAATTTGGGTCATTGATCTCCCGGGACACGGTCAATTGCGCGAGGAGATCCAAACCATCCATCAGAGTTGCCCATTCTAAGTGGTCAAGGTTAGGTCTCCAAGGGAAATTTGACGGGGGAATTCCAACAACCCTTGATTTAGAATGTTGGGAACGCGATGCAGATCTGAGTCATCTATCTCTCGAGGTCTGGAAAACCTCTGAAATGCTATGTTTTTAGGTCATGGTCTCATGATAAGCCCCTTGGCTACTTAGCACTTAACTTATTGTGGGGTGCGATAAGCTCCTTTTGACTCTCATTAAGGGCCCAAGGGCATAGGCCCCTCCTTTTGGACTGCGACAAACACCTAAGAGCTCAATTTCTACCTTGTGCGCATGAGGGCATGGATTTTCTTGTCATTTATTCATTCTTCCTTAGGATAATTGAACTCTCAATTGTTCATAGGCTCTGAAAGCCTGACTTCTACCACTAACTTGCTTAATATTGGCCTTGACACTTCATCAAATCCTCATTTCTTTCATAGGAACAAAAATGGTACTAACAGTTTCCTAGAAAACTAATGCTTCACTATTCAAACCTGTAGTTTATTACCGATGACATGTGGATTCTTCCCAATGTTTTTTTTTTTTATTTCCTTAATGCCCTTGTGTCATTTCCTTGTTTATAAGTATCCTCCTTTTTATTTGTTATGGGGTTGTTCTCTCTCATTCTCTAAAAAATTAGTATTCTGATATATTTTTTATTCAAAGATCTCAACTTCAATCTCAAGATCTTGGGTTGCTTGGACCAATTATCCCCTCCAACTTTGTTCCAACTAATGGCTTTCCCTCACTAGGTACACTCTCTGCACCAATTTTATTTTTATCTCTTGTTGTATTAGTGGGTTTAGTTTAAGATTTCTTTTCTAATGTTTCCTTGGAGTTTCTTAAATCACACCTCAAGGGAGGTTACCAATATACCAACTATAAGGAGAGCACCTAAAAACATATGACACACTTAATCTTTCATATTGGTTAGTATCTCCAATGTTATTTGTATGGTAGATGATCCTGTATTTTGTATATATTGTTTTGTTTTCGGAGACATCCAAGTGTTTTGCAAGTAAATCTAACACTTTGGAGCATTCTTGGGGTTCATTCTTAGTAACTTTTTAATTGGTGATCTGGGTCTCTGTCAGACCGAATAACATCTATACTTTCTCTCCTTTCAACTTGGATTGGTTTCCTTACTTTTTCTTAGCTAAATCACATAGTTTAACTAAGAGGTAAATTCAATTTACTTTTTAGTTGTATTTTCCTTTCTATTTGCAATATAACACTTGGAAACCTAATCAAAATACCATGTAAATTCAATCTTAACTTTAAATTCACAAATTAGATTTAATCAAATAATCAAGAAGTAGCCCTTTGACTTTTTTTCTCATATTCTCCTTAAATTTTATGAGTTTTATGTTATCCCCTCTAATTGAGTGGTGTCTCCCCTCTCTTTATCCTTTTTCTCATGGTGGTTGGACTATTTTTCATACTAATGTGATGCCTTACTCTAATTATTAAAATATAATTTTATGTTTAAGAAAATTTCTAATAATTTTATGTTCAAGAAAACTGAATAAAAGCTTCTTTCCAAAAAGCTAATTAAATAATTATTTATTTCTTGCTCAAGAAAGAAATGGTAAGCTGCACATTCACTTGATTATTCAAGTGAAAGTAAGTAGTTAAACCATGAAGAAATAAATAAATTAAAAATCGTTCTTCTTGTTGGGACAAATAAGTTGGTGTACCTCAAGAAATTGCACATAATAAGGTAGAAATTAAAGTCAATGATGGTAGAAGTAGATGGTACTTGGAATGATCTGTAGAACTAAAAACATTCGCTATTTTAATATTCGCGCATAATACTAAATAAACATTTGGGTAAATAACAACTTATATATTTGAATCACATAGCCATGGCAATATTCACAATTATTAAATGAATATTGTCAAAGGAAAAATAATATATTATAATGTTACAAGTTGGATTATGGATATTCCCAAATTCGGAACCCTTCTTAGTTGTGCAGTCCTCACTATCGCCAACCTTTCTTATGGAGAGGTGGGAAGGTTAGCTTCCCTTCCAAAAATTATATAAAAATTTATGATATTTAAATTTAATCTAAAAGATAACAATTTTTAAAAATATTTTAATATGGATTAAAATTTTATTATAAAAATTAAGTTTTTTTTTTAAATATTATATAATTTAAAAATTTTATATTATATATATTTTTAGTAAAAATAAATAAATATTAAAAAATAAACGGTCATCTATGAATAATGCTATCTCACTTTTCCACGGGAAAAGTTACTCATTTATAAACAGCAGTAAATAAATATTTTACAGTGATGCATAGAATAGACTTGCAAAGCGAAGATCCGTGCTCACTGGGGGAGCACGAGACCTGAAAAGATACTCTGTCACACAAAAAACAGATTTATGAACGAGTTGATAACTGCCATGCCCGCTCACTGACTTTTTTGTTGCTGAGTTAAGTGGTTGTCGGTCAGATAACTGTCATGATCAAACACAGATAGAAAAGATTGAGCAAAGGTATGGAAAGTGCCTCGATGTCCTCTCAAAAGAAAAAACAAAGAAATCAGCCTTCATGTGTCTATTCCATGAAGACTCTGAGAGGCCCGAGAGATACTGTAACCAAAAAACAGAGTCCCAATATACCAAGTGGCCATATGGAGCCCAGATGAAATGTAACCAGAACAGTGACTCTAATGCCAGTGGGATTTTGGACCTGGTGCCAACCACATCAAAGTTTGAGTAGAATAGAGGGGCCCTCAACGCCATCCTCCCAACGGGCAAAAGTTATAAGACCAGGAGGCCGGGTTAGAGCCTGTTTTGAGAGCTAGTCCGTTGTGTTGTTTTCTTCCCTGTAGATATGGATGGCAGTGAGGCTCTTTAAGAGTCTTTTTTCTACAGTGGTTCTCTCTTTCCAGCACTCCAGTGCTGCAGATCGGAGCTCGACCTTGTTGTTTATCCAGTCAATAATGACCTTTGAATCTCCGAGGAGTAGCAAGTCTTCAATGTTCAGCCTTTGAGCTAGGATGAGGGAAGCCCATGCCCCCAGAAGTTCGGCTTTGGTGTTGGTTCCATGTCCTTCGTTGAGCGTCCATCTGTAGGAGGTTTGTGAGCTGATGTGTATATGTCCTCCTGCCCCGCAAAGTGTTCCGTCTGATTGAGCAGCTCCATCGAACCAGGCGATGGCTTTGTCGAAAGGTAAAGTTGTGTTTGATCTGCGGATTTTTTGGGCCGTGTTGGGGAGGGGAGGGCGGTCGACAGATGATAGGATGTGGTGTGTCACAGAGTTTGTTGAGGGAAGTTTATCCTAAAAAATGGCAGCATTCCTTGACAGCCAAATATACCAACAGATAGTGGCTGGCAGCGAGGTGTATAACTGTTGTTTATTGCACCAGGAGTTGAAGCATGCGAACGTCGTGTTACCTTTCCATTGTGTGGTTACTGTTAATGTCTCTGTGATTTGTTTCCAGACTTGCTGAGTAAAGGTGCAGTTCACGAAGAGGTGGTACGAGGTTTCACAGTTCACCTTGCACAGAATGCAGTGGTTTGGGCCAGACCAGCCCTTTTTTTGGAGGATATCCCAGACTAGCAATTTGTTCTCCGTCAAAAGCCAAGTGAATAATTTGATCTTCAGCGGACAATTCCACTTCCACAGCCGAAATCGCCAGGTCAGATCACGAGTGGGCCAGATGTCCTCTGTCAATGCTTTGTAGATATTTTGGACTGATATGAAACCAGATTTATCGCTGCCCGTCCAGATGAGCTTGTCCGGTCTCTTCTGAAGGCAAATGCCCGCCTCATTTAGGTGTTTTGTGTATCTGATCCATTCCGCCGAGAGTTCTCCGTCTAATAACAACGAGGAGCTAGTTTTCCAGGTTTCGCCAAGAGTGCAGCATTTGTGGGGAGCTTTTATGTGAAAGAGATAATGGAGGCCTAAATTATGTAGGCTCTCCAGCTATGCCTAAATTAATGCTATCTCCCTTTATCTTAACAATTTTATATAATAAATTAAGAAACAAGTCTTATAAAATTGAAACTTCGATTAATATAAAGAGTTCATCACTCACCATTATTCTCAAATCCTTTAAATATATTATTTAATAACATTAAAAATTACCCAATCTACTACGTGGTGGGCTCTTAATGAGTGAAGACGAACCCACATCTTGACATGATGCCCATGTACTACGTAAATAAGGCTCGGTAGAGTAAGCTTAAATTATAAATAAATGTTATAATTATGTTATAAAGCTTATAATGAATATGATTTACAAATAATTATTTATTATTTTGTAAATAAAAGAGGGGTAACTTCTTATTAATATGTTGTCATTGTACACAAACCGAAATAGGTGGTCGCTTATTATGCTTTCGGTCAAAAAGGGAAGTCATCACTTGCCCTACCAATTTGTTGGAAACCAGAGTAGGTGGCCACTGGTAGTGCTAAAAAATTTGTCTCGGTAAGCTAGATATACTAACAAAGTTTGAAAATTAAAACTAGGCAAAAAATGAACTGATTACCACACCAGGATGACAAGAAAAAAATCTCCATCATCGTGCCAGTGATGCTCAGAGAACTGTGCAGAATTAAACATTAGAGGGGTTGTGAGAACAATGGAACCTGCCATCCAAAGAGCCACTGTGAAGGATGCCATTGCTGGGCTTGAGCACGTAGGGTTGCGTGCAAATCAGGCACCTCTGCTTGGCTAGTGCATTCGAAAAGGCATCAAACAACATGTCGATGTGGCTGTTGATGAGGGTGTGTCGATGGAGTTGCTCCATCATATAACCTCTTATATAAAAAATAAGCTCTGGTTGCTTCGGGCTGAAGAGGCTGGGTGGAGTCTGGCCGCAATCCTCAACTAGGTTCAATGGTGGGGAATTCCTCCTGAACAATGCAAGTGGTGCCATTCATGGCCGTCATTGTCCCTGTAACAACAACACTGTTGTTGGGGTGAATAAGGGCATCCGAGATCGTGTAGAGGAGGGACTCGGGTGGAACCTGAATTGGTTCCTTCGGGAATTCCTCCTCCACGAAGGCCATTGGAGGCGTATGTGGCCGTGCAATTCGTTGAGTCCGGGTGATGGACAAAACCCTCTCCAAATTGTGTAAGCATCTCTGCCTTGCTGCACAACGGTACCAAGAAAGAACTCGCCTGGGCTTTCCTCTCTCTCTCTCTCTCGACATGGTGTGGTGGAGCCTGGAGGGAGAAGAAAACTATGTATGCGGCCAGAGAGAACCGATTGGACCAAAACCAAATTCTCGAGCAGAGCATTGAGGCAAAGTGGTGAATATCATGGCCAAACTGGATAGTTAACTGAGGGGCGGATATGACCGCTTTGCTACCACTCATACCCAACATCACCCTCTTGCAATTAATCATCGAGGCCTCCATTAAACTCACGCGGGGGAGCTGTCCTCCCTTCCTCTGCAAACTTTTATAGTCATCCCCCATCCAAGAATAGGCATTGAGGTGGCAGCCTGCCATATTTATAGCAAGTTTCGTGGGGGGTTGCATGGCCTCTTTGGGCTACGTGTCACCCCATCAGGGGCACTACCAACTTAATTACACTGAAGGTGTTTATAAGGGAGCATTTTTCTCTGACCTTCGTCGTCTTTCCATATCCTATGGACGCACGACACGTGTTCGGATCTCTGTGTAACTTGAATGAAGGAAATGGACGTGTGGACAAGATGACCTTCGTACTCGTGTGACTTGAATTGCTCGTGTGACTTGCAACTAACGTTGTCTACTCAAAGAAGTTGCCAGAAACCTATTGAGGATTTTTCAATTTTTGAATCTATTCTTATTTATTTTATTTTTATATTTATATTTTTATTTGTTTATATATATATATATATATATATATATATATATATATATATATATATATATATAAATAAAATTAGTATTTTTAGTTCAAATATATTTAAAAGATTAATAAACATTATACAAATTATATTTTACATATATATATTTACATAAAAATTTATAAAAAAATCTTAACAAATATTTTTACATCAAATATATTTAAAGGTATAAATAAACATAAAATAAATTATATTTAAGATATAAATATAATTATGTATATAAATATAAACATAAATATATTTACATACAAATTTATAAAAAAAAATTAATAATTTTTTTTATGGTTCTATTAAAAAAATCAACCCTTCATGAAAAAAAAATACAAACAACATCTTTCATATCTTTAGGGTTGTGCAACCAAATCAAGAGTAGATCAATAAACTAAAATTGCATTTTTAGTAACAAAGGTTTTAAACATATGAACCATAACTGATCCAGTTTTTTATGGAAATGCTGCAGCCACACATTTGGGATTATTGTATGTGGGCAGCAGAGTGATTCAGATTTGAAGTTATAAGATCCTTGAAAATATTTAGCAAGATGTAAGATGAGGATGGACAATTTAAATATTCATTTTTCAAAAAAAAATCCCACCATCTTTTAATAACATAACCACAATTCACTTCGATGTTTTCTTTCCCCTCTTCGAAATATGCTAATTATGAACAATATTATTATTTTAAAAATAAAAATAAAATCTGAAAAAAAAACAGTGACGTGTGATTCATTCCCATGTTTTTAAAGAGAATCTTTTAGTGTTGTCCCGTCAATATTTTTAAAGTAATAATAATAACACTAAACGATAAGGTTTGCGTATTGATGAACAACTTTTGAACAGCTCAATTCGTCTTTCATGCCTTCCATCTTTTAAACTTAAAATACTGGTTTTGACTGAAAATATCGATGAACAACTTTGAATCTTGGAAATAGGATAAATATCCTCACCAATATCGACATAATATGAATCTTTAAAGCTCGTAACTGAATTGAGTATCTTCCGATAGCCAATTCGCAATATCACATACACAGATTGACGGCGTGGGATTCTCGAGTTTGCGTCCGTGCAGTCAGTCAGTTATTCTGGCTGCCTTGCCTGGTTCTAGGAGGACGACATGATCGTCAAACTTAACAGCAGCGACCTCCCGCTGTGCAATTCAAGGAGATCGCCATGAGGTCCTTCACATGTATACTCCTTGGAATCGCTTTCGGATACTTGATGGGTATTCTGCGTCCCCGTGTGCACCAGATGGGTTTAATTTCACAGCCGGCCCAGACGTTATAACCTAGACAATGACATTGTGGGATATGGCTTTCTATAAGTTGAAACCATCTTTTGATATTTGAGTATGATTTAAAACTACCATATTTTGATATTTGAGTATGATTTATAAGTTGAAACCATCTTTTGATATTTGAGTATGATTTAAAACTACCATATTTTGATATTTGAGTATGATTTAAAACTATTTTTAATTAGTTAACAACTCTTCTTTTTTAGGCATTAGAGTATGATTTAAAACTACCATATTTTGATATTTGAGTATGATTTAAAACTATTTTTAATTAGTTAACAACTCTTCTTTTTTAGGCATTAGGAAACATATTCATAGCCCAAGACCTATAAATATTTGCTAGAAGTGGAAGTCTGTGGAAGTCTATACCTCTTTATAGATCACCAATGGGTTATTTCAGGTGGTTGGGTTTCCTCTGGTTTAGGTGGTTGGGTTTTCTCTACATGAATTAAGTAACCTCTTGTTTTGGGAAAAAAAAAATGGTGTAGTTTATAGATTTGGTGTTTAAGGATGTGTTTATAGTTTATGTACTAAGAGTTTTGCATGCTCTTAAATTTATGTTAAAAATGGGGAAAAAATACACAAAACAATGAGGAACAAATATTTTCAAGTTTCATACAAGTAACGGTTTTAGGTTTTTTTCAATTTTTTTAATATATATGTGAAAATAATAATTAAAAAGAAAGTGTTGATTTTCATGTTCTTCATTCTTTAACATGGTATATTTGTATGTTGTCTCTAAAACTAAAAGAGTTCCCACAAGTTTCTTCATTTTGAGTAACTTAGATCTTGACAAGTACTTGAAAAGACCATTGATAACTTTATCGTGGAAATAAAAGTGTTCACACACTAAAACTTACTTTGCAAAGATCATTGTTCTCTTTAACATGGAAACAAAAGAGTTGATAAGGTGAAATTAAGTTCTCCGAAGTAATTAGGAAGCCCAAGGCATGAAACCCAAGAATATGGATATAGAATAATCACTACTAAACAAAAAAAAATTGAATGTAAATGGATCCCAACTTTGTGCAATTCTAATATATGGTGTAGAATCATAATGGATGAAATGTGGTGCCAACTTGTTGGGAACGTGTTATATTTTTTGCATGTTATCTCCATATGTTGTTTGTATGCACTAGGGGGGTTGTAGTGGGGATTGGCTAGACTCCCCTTGCTTGGGGGTTTGGGGGCGAAGCTCCCCCCAAAAACAATTGGGTTGTTTTTAGTATGTTTTGTGTTTTTTGGCCAATGTTTTTCTGGGCCATTCTAATCTAATCCCGGTTAAGGGATTAGAGTTGTAATCTAATTCGGGTTAATGGATTAGGTTTTTGGATGTTGCATAATGCCTAAATATTGTATTATGTATAGTGAAGTTGATACAATGAAGTAGAGAGAGGTGTGGCTCTAAGTTTTGTTGGCTTTCTTAGTTAAGGGTTTCTAGGGTAAATCTTTGTGTATTGTGTGTATGTCATTTGTTTTTCTTTCTATTTTTCTTCAGAATATATATGTATTGTTTCACTTCAAAGGTTTAAAACTTACAATAGTGTATAGTTTGTCGAATCTTTCTTTGAGTCTAGAAGAGTAGTAGGGATTGGTGATTAGTGTAGATAATAGTCTCCTTTCCCACCACATAGTGCTTCCACATTTTAACATCTTGAACCAAAACATAGAGTTACTTATCACATATAAGGTAGTTCGGGACTTTTCCATGGAACATTTTAGAATGATTGCATATCATCCTACCTCCCCGCATCAAGAATAATCCCATAGCATATCCACTTGCATTTGTCTCCACTTCGAAAGACTTTTATAAATTAAACAATATAATAATTGGTGCTTGATTGGTCTTTTGTTTTAGGTCAACAAAGGCTTCCCCACTAGAAACTCTTACCATTGATTGTTATGGCATGGAATGGTGTAGCCACAACTGAAAAGGATGTTATAAAATTCCATAGGTATTGTGTAGCTCCAAAAAAACTTCTAACTTTAGTGATATTAGTAGGAGTTGTCTACTTGATGATGGCCTCCATCTTCATGGGATCTATCTTAGTTTCTGATCCAGGTGGATATTTTTGGCCACCCATCTATTCCAATTGGCTCCTCTTGATAGTTTTTAGATCAACATGTTTCTTTGTAATGATGACATTTCTTTGTAATTGTGGATTATGCACTTACGTGGCTATCCTGAAGCCCTACACATCATCCAGGAGGATATTGGTGGATGCCCACCTATTTCAACTGGATTATTTTGGAATTTTTCATGTCAGTACATCTTTATGTACTTCAAGGGCCGTTTTGGGGCCTCTACAGTTCATACAGATACATGGGAAGTTGTAGAATGACTGTCATCAAAAGTGGTCAACATACATGCAACATTTCCATCTCAACATCAAGTATAAGACATGGAGCACAAATCATGTCGTTGACTGCACCAGTCAACCTCCCGTTGTTGCACTCACCATTGTGCTCCATTCCTATGGGCATGAGCCATCTGAGTGGCCCCAACTTTATCAGTGAGATCCTGACTTCTCCACCACTTATCAGCTCTTGGGTACATGCATGAATGTCGCTGATTTTCACATTCAGGATGGAATGTTATGCCATCTAGGCCACCTCTTTATTCTTGCAAGCGAGCCTGTAAAGATGATTTGGGAGGCTCACTACAGTCAGATGGAGAGACATTTTGGCATGGAGAAAATTGTGGTCGTTCTACAGAAACATTTTTGTTGGCCAAAACTTCGACAGGACGTCAGCAAGTATATCAGATCTTACACTGCATGTGCCATTTCCAATCCAACCATCAAGAATCAAGGCTTATACACCCCTCTTTCTACTCCCGAGAGGCCTTGGGAATCCATATCGATGAATTACATGTCTTTCCTTCTGTCCACCAAGCAAGACAATGATTGTGTATTTGTGGTGGTTGATCAATTTTCGAAGATGGCCATTCTCACAGCTTGTAAGAAGAGCATCACAGCGGAAGATACTACCAATATCTTCTTCGAATGAGTGTGAGTCCATTTTGGAATACCACAAACCATCATATCCAATCAGGACAACAGGTTTCTGAGCACATTTTGATCGAGTCTCTGGTCATTGTTGGACACCAAGATCACTAAATTCACTGCCTTCCACCCTCAAACCGATGGCCAAACAAGGGTCACCAATCGAATGATTGTGCACATCCTGCGCATGTATAACTCTAAGCATTTGCATACATGGGATGAGATTCTTCCCTATGTTCAACAAAGCTACAAAAGGGATCTCCATAGCTCCATCAACCATATCCCATTTCAGGTGGGGTTGGGATTCCAACCCTTGTGTCCCACTGATGTTGTACTACCTCTTGCAACCACACAGACATAATCTTCCCATGTTCAGTCTAAGGCTGACAAAGCTGCCAGATTCATTGAGTGAATTCAACACATCCGCCAATAGGTCCATGAGATTTTGCATAAATCCAATGTTAAGTACAAGCAACACAATGATCAACAACACTGGGTAGCGCACAAGTTTCAGGTGGGAGACAAGGTCTAGTTACATTTGTAGAAAGAGCACCTTACAGGGCCCCATTGGAATCTCTGTCCACTTCTCTATGGGAATTACACTATCACCAAGGTTGTGGGTGACAATGATTTTGAGATCAACACTCCCCCCTTCCTTGGTTTGCACCCAGTGTTCAATGTGGACCTCCTCTGGTCATATTTTCCACCATTATTAGACACCTTAGATATCGTAGAAAAATTGACACCAACAAAGCTCAACCCTAAATGCATGGAACATGCATCCATTGATCAGATAGTGGACACACAGGTCAAGGGCACTCGCCAATGGAGGAGCCATCTTTATCAGGTTGTCAAGGAAGGGCAACTCCTGCACTAAAGCAAGTGGCTCACCCAGGGCCAAATTCAATAGAAATTTCCTCCCCTGATGGAGTCACTCAACGCAATGGATACCATTACTTCCTAAGTGGGGAGGAATGATCCAGGTGGATATTGATGGTCACCCACCTATTCCAAATGGATCATCTTAACAATTTTTAGATCAACACGTTTCTCTGTAATGATGGCATTTCTTTGTAATTGTGGATTTTTCACTTTCGAGGATATCTTCAAGCCCTACACAACATACAGGAGGATATTGGTGGCCGCCCATCTATTCAAATTGGATTATTTTGGAAGTTTTCATGTCAGTACATATTTTTGTACTTCCAGGGTTGTTTTGGGGCCGTAAACAATGTTTTTTTGGCTTTCCACAATCAATCTATAGACAAAGTCAAAGTTTGACATCATAATGTGTAGTTCTTGAAAATACCTTTCCAACGGGTTATCACGCGCCTAAAACAGATGTCATATGAAAAAGTTACGACCCTGAAAGTTGAGGTACCAACTTACCCATCGGGGCCCACATAACTTTTGGTGTTTCATCTCCTAGAGTTAGGTTTTTGGATGTCTAGGGTTTTGTTATTCATGAGTAATGTTAAAAATGCCTCTAGAGACTCATTATAATCATTCAGTTCAGATGGATGCACACAACAACCACATATCTTCTCAGAGATAGCTACCACCATTCGAGTAAGTTGTTTTCAGTTCTATAGTTTTACAATTTCAGCCTATTTTATTTATTCAATAGAAGTTGTTTTTCACTGGATATATGTTGTTGTTCTCTGTATCTATGTGTTATTGTATTCAGTCTGTTATTCATTTCATTCCACTCATAAATCTAGATGAATTTCCCTCCACTAATCGCATACCCAAAATATGGTAATGATTGCTAAGCAAATTCACATTTCTTAAGGTTTGTCATCAATTGATTATTTTCAAAAAACCTACATGAGATGTGAGATACGATCTTCCCAGGTATATCTACAAACCAATATACCATCTAAGTACACTATTATAAATGAATGTAGAAAGGGATGCAATACATCATCAAACACACAAATGTAGTTGATGCATTAAATAAACCAAAAGGAATTATCGATCGTTCATATAAACCTTGCCTTGTATTGAAGGTAGCCTTCCAAGTGTCTTCTTCTTTAACTTATACTTGGTGGTATCCCAATTTGAGATCCAACTTGGTGAAGTACCTAGCATGCTACAATTGATCTAGTGAGTCATTGATCCTAGGTAGAGGGTGTAGATTTTTTAGGGCGATCTTATTCAAAGCTCTATAAGTGATACACATTCTCCAAGTCCCATCCTTCTTGGGTACTATGATGTTAGGCGAACCATTAGGTGAGATGCTTGGTTGAATTATTGCTTACTCCAAGAGTTGTTGCAACTATTTCTTCACTTCATATACTTCCAGGATGGACTATATGTACAACCCAATGTTTGACAATGGGGAGTTGGGTAACAACTATATCTCATGCTCAAATTCCCTCTTAGGTTGAACCTTTTAGGCCTTTGGAACACTTATTTGAATGCCTGAAAAAGCTCCTACAATTGATGTTTATGCTCTTTAGTACATCCCTCTAGAGATGCCTTTACTTTTTTTTATTCATCTCCTAGTTGATTCTCTCTTAAGAGTGTAATATAAACTTCCTGCTACAATTGATAAATTTCTTGGCTTGGTTAGCATTTACTAGAGAGAACTTGTATTTCCATTTGTGTGCATTGATTATGACGGAATTCCTATCCTTGATCAACCAGTACTAGTTTTCTCTCCTCATGAAGATTGCGTCCCTCACGTAAATGTAGGGGCTTCCAAACATTACGCCACACACATGAAGTGATACTACATCTATATCCCCTTCATCAATATAATTTTTACTTATAGAAAATTCGACCTTACACTGCTTAGTGACCTCGAGATATTCATCCTTATTTACCCATATGTAGTTTCCAACACAACACCCTCCCTTTTTCATGTATTTTATGCTCTTAAAATCCTTCTTTCCAAGAAAATTGGACCCCTCCTTATCATTCCTATACATGAGTTTTTTTTAATCACTTCAAATTTTGGTCTTTGATTTTTCTCATGCCTCTTTGATTGGGTTCCTTGATGTTTCAAGTCTGGATTGTCTTATCTTTGTTTTTTTCTGATCTCAACACTTAGAAAAATTTCAAGGATCATTCTTTGATATTGGAATAGTTCCTCTCGAGCCTCCCAACACAAATTGGAGAGGTTCTTATCAACACCTATGGTAAATACCATAGGAGTTCATAAGAATTGCATCGGTTGAACAAGAGGATTTATCATAAAATTTTCCAAAGCGTGATTCTTTTGATCAACACCCTTTGTAGAAATTCCTCCAGAAATAAATATTGAAACTGGAGCACTTCCCAGTAACTCCTCCGATTCATACCATAGGTATTCCCATTGTCTCCTCTGGTATGACCAGGGTACTTCCTCGAAACCCCTCTGAAACATAAGCGCTTAACTGACATACTTCCCGCAAATGTCTCGCGTGTGTCCAAATACCTTCCCAACAACCTCTTCGATGCATCTATTCACTTACTAGTTGAGTTAGAAATAATAACTCCGTTGTATGTACTTCCCACAAACTTATCTGATATAACCAGAAAACTTTCGAACTTCATCTTTGGTAAAGAATTTAATGCCCCGTGTGACCTCAAATTGTGTGTCCTCCCTATAAAAGAGAGCACTCTCCTCACCTTTCATACGATCATTGTCTTTGTTACCAATAAGTAAAGGAGAGTGTCAAGATATCAAGAGTCAAGCTACCTCGCCTATGAAAGGGTTTCACCTAACATCTCATTGATTTCCCATGTGTCATCGTTTCCCCTAGGTAATCCCTAAAACTATTAACATTGATATTTTCTCAATAGGGTTAGGGTTTCTCTTTACTTATAGATAGCATGTAATATATTCGTCGGTCCCTCAACCAAAACCTCTGCTATCCATGCTTAAACTATATCCTTGGCATCGATGGCCCTTCCATATTGATTCCATGGGAAACCCCAATTATGGTGCCCTTCGGCCCTGATCATACCTCAGGTTCTTGTTTCCTAAATGGTATTCTCCCTTGGGGTTAACTCAAAGATTAAATTTTCCTCATCACATAACTTCCCTCACCTCAATGCTACTTAGAATATGAAAAGTTTTCTTAAATCACAACTCGGATTTCATACACTTGGAATGAGATTCTCCCCACATTATTCGCTCGAATATTAATGTTAATCCACTGATTTATTAGGATCCCTCACCTCGATTCTTTTGTTGTCGAACCCTAACTATTTGTTTTCACATATTTATCACCAAGCCTCCTGGGCTCCAAATAATCAAGCCTTAATTCGCTTCACTCGACTTGAGGTCCATTTTAAGACAACCATTTTTTTAGTTTCATAAAATCATGTGATCGACATACTTAACTTGATCACCTGTAGTATTTACCAGAGGACTTTGTGTTATCGTGTCTGGTCTTCACCAGAGGGATTTGTAAGATCGCCATCAGTGCTCTCTAGAGCACTTAGTAGGATTATCACCAATTTTAACAAAGGGATTTACATAATCGATGATGGTGGTAACCAAAGGACTTTATAATATCACCTCTAGTCTTCATTGAAGGACTTTACATGATCTCCTTCTTTACAAAGTGCTCCAATTCTTTTGATGAACTTACTACAAAATTCTCTAGAATGTGTTCTAGCCCACCGAAGAATTTTAACATCATTACACCTAGTTCAACTGGAGAACTTTACACGAACTTCGGAAGTGTTCACTGAAATACTTTACACAAAGTGATATGATTCAAATTTACAAGGTTCTTGCGAATTGTTCTTCTATACACCAGAGGAGTTCTCATGAACTGCTTCGACCTCAATTTTTTCCCATTAGCCAAGATAAAATTAACTTCACTAACCTTCCTATATTTTCCCCAAGCTAAGATAACCTTCCTCAAAATCCTCCATAAATGTCCCCAATCATCCTATGATCCTTTGATGATGATCTTCTGCCTAACATCTATACAAGTGATTCTTCAGGTACTTGACACATGGGTTTACATAGGAAGATTTGTTTTTCATGCTTATTGCTTATATGTTTATAGTTCCTTATCTGATCATGCTTATTTTCTTGCCTCATTTTGTTTTTTGGATAACTAGGACTATGTGTATCAGGTTCAGAAATGTCTCCATTTAAGAAAACAACAAGAAAGGCACATGTCAATTGGGCTAAGATCCCATCGCAAATTTGACAGAGTTTATCACAAGTATTAAGGAGGTCGAGCCCGAGACATTCCTTAGTTTTCATATGTCATCATATCTACTAGACATCAAGTGCATCACACACCAGTACCCAAATATGGGTTGGGCATGGAAACTGACAGATCTTACCATACATATTTACTACAAGGTGCTCTGGGAGCACAAGTATAGGATAGAGTACCATAAGATATGTGACCACTTCCTAGCACCATTATATAAATTCATTTTCTGCACGCCATCCCCGTGCATGACCAACAAGACATTAGTGGTAATCAAAAGATAGGGGATCAATACTTAATGAACACGAGATGTATATCAAGATATACGTGGCTACTAAAGCTATGAATCTACTCCCAAGATTTGTCCCTGACAAATTGGTGCTCCAAGAAGTAGCATGTCAAATAGTTATCAATGGATTTGGGGTGGTGCTCCAAGAAGTATCCTATCAAACAGTTATCAATGGAGTCAGGGAGGTTCTCTACCAAGACAATAAAGTAATCTTCCCCCTACTCCCATTGTGGATCGTCTCATAATCATTTGCAAACACCAATTAGGCCCAAGACGAAGTGGATACTTTACTTTCATATCACTTTGGAGAAGAGAGATTCAAGATTCACAACCCAAAGAAAGTGGTCAAGGAAAATTGCAATAATTATGACGTCCCGTCGGAATACACTTTGGTAGTTTGGTAAGAAGAAGAAATCCACTGCGGAGAAAATACCTACAATGAGGTAATTACCAGAAAGCAAGGAAAACCTATGTTACACATTATTTTCATCATCCCTATGATCGTTAATGATGTAAACATGTCTATAGTCTTCAGAGGGGTCAGTGGCCCGAGTTCCTGAAGAAAGAAGGGAGAAGAACATTTCCTGAGAAAAGAAGTTGCATTCTCCTTTATAGAAACCCTATTAAAGAGGATGTTTGTAGGTTGCTATATAGGCAGGGTGCGAAAATTCATGATTCTCGCAGGCTGCACCATAGCTGGGTTGTGAGAGGTTTGCAGGTTTCTCTATAAGCAGGGTGCGAGAATGCTCATACGTGGGAAAAACGAGCATATTCTCGATGCTTCTAGAAGGAGAAACTTCCATGCTGAGGTGGTATCCGAATGGTTTGGATCTTACTTGATTTCATGATTTAGTGGGATCATCCTAACCTCCTCACCTTATCCTCTTCAAATTATAAAAGGAGAGGAGCTCTCATGGAGAAAGTTGGCTTGGATGAGATGATCTTTTGGAGATTTTGGGATTAGCTTGGATTGGATTGAGCTTTGGAGTTTGTTAGCTTGGCTATATGAGCCACTTTGTGAAGATAGATTGTGAATATTATCAGATCTATGCTCTCAAAATTATTGGAGTGGAAGTGTGTGGGGAACAAAGGATAGTTGGAAGGTACCTTACGACATCAAGGCCACGGTTGTAATCTCTCTTTCACATTTAATATGATACAGTAATATGATTCTTTCCTATAAAGCTTGTTGTGTTTTATTGTATGATTCCTTGATCCCATACATAGGTTTATATTAAGTGTATGCTATTACTATCACTTTGGTTGGTTGCGTTCTTTTACAGTTTCATCATTGTATGAGTGTTAGAACGGAGCTAGGATGGCGATGACGAGAGGAAGTGGAGTTTAAACGGTATGTCACCTATCTCTCTTTAGTTAGTAAATTCAATATTTAAAACTTAAGGAAAGCGTCATGTTCTAGTGTGTTTTGTTCTAGATCTAGGTGGATCTAGGGAGATCAGTTAGTGTCCGCACCTACCGATTTATCCTATAACAACCTATGGGGAGAATCATCGATGAATAAAGATCACATGAAGAAGCGCGAAAGAAAGAGAAAGGAGAAGCAACAACAAAAACATATGTCGCAATGAAAACCACGCATTCCAAGCCAGTTGAAGAAGAAGAAACAACAACAGACAAGAATATTAGAAGAAAGAAAGAGTTCAAAAAAACAAGGAATATGCAGCATAAAAGAAGAGGAAAACCAAAGAAGCTATAGCTAAAGAAAAATCCGATGCAACAATAACATCAACTAAAGTAGAAGAAGAAGCAAAGGTTGATGCCAAAAAGGAAGCATAGGATGAAGTTGAACAAAAAAACGACAACTGAAAGAGCTACAAAATAAGCACCAATAGCGACAAAAGCAAAACGAAAAGTAGCAAGTGAAGTTGTGGGCAAGGCAGTAGAAGAGGAACAATGAATCTTAGAACAACTATGCATCACCAATGGACACCGACATCCCAGAGATATCAACAGGAGGTTCCAACAGTCACACTCAATTTGGTGGGTTGGATTTGGGGCTTAGAACCCCATATTTATTGAGCAAAGTGTTGAACTTAAAAATTTTCATGTATGACAAAACCATAGGCCACATCTTGCAAAAACAAATCATAAAGGTCATGGTTACAGGTGGCAACCCATTATTCTTCATTACAAAATCTCTAGTAAAGGAAAATGTCATTGATGATCCACTTTCTATAGCCTCTGTTGGCACCACTTTCACCACGATGACAGAACATAACCTTAAAAATATGTATCGCTAGAATAAAGAGAAGGATGCTAGAATCAACTAGTTAGAGGAACAACTTCGACAGGTGAAAATAGATGAGGAATGTTGAAATTTATCCTACCCAAAACCTAATAGTTAATTCCAAATAAATCACTTATTGAATTAAAAAATAGTTGAGTAATCAACTAAATATGCAGGAGAAGCATAAACAAGGAAACCAAATCAAGCACACATAAACACCAATATGTTTGGGTGGATATGCCTGGAAAAACCTCGGAGGGAAAATCAATGATGAGAATGATTTTATTATGCTAAAATCAGGGCTCTCATAATAGGGATAATGTCCCATTGAGAGAAACACAACTACAAAAAAAACTAGAAAATTTTGATCAGGTGTACGACCTAGAACTACATGCTTTTCGAGGTTTATGTGACTTTCCTTCAACGAACCTACATATCCATGTGACTGTCTCCACTAAAACCCGCGTACATGTATAGAAGGAATGTACAACAAGATCTATATGATGTGACAATCTCCTGTGACTTCCTCTGATTGAAACCCACCTGTGTTGCTTTTGTTCTCTCTTATCCTTGACTTGATATCTAGATGGAAGTTCTTCTCCACCTATCCAATATATTGAATCAAAGTCCTTCGTGATTCAATCCTATCCGTGTGGAATCTCTCAACACATGTCCTATCGAGTGTCTTTCTCCTTCACCCTAGCCTTCCTTTTATAATCGTGAGTTATAATCTATTTCTAATATCCAAATTGATTGACGATTGAGATTACTTATCACACTCACCTGAGATTTATAAACATGCTAATTACTTTATCACTTTCCATAAATAACTCAATTAACTAATTACATAATTAATTAATAACAATAGTTTACTTTAATAATTCTTTTAATTAAAGTAAATTCAAGAGTAGAAGGATTTGGACAATTTCCACACGTCTAGACACATAGACCAATGAATAAATACTTGTTCAATGCTACCACTAGCATCAACACTCCCTCTTAGCAAGGAAGGTATTCTACACCACTCCAAGTCTATATTTGAAGAACACAAAATTTCTTTTCTCTAAGGTTTTGGTCGGAATATTTGCAACCTTCTCATTTATGGAAATATATTGAAGCTTCATTTATCCCTTCTGGATCCAATCTCAAATGAGTTGGATTACTGAAAGGGGGGGTGAATCAATAATAGATTAATACAATCCTTTTTAATCACAAAATGAAAGTGTTATATCAATGTAGCATTATCATCCAATAGTTGCAGAGTAAATAAACAATGAACAAATGAACAATCATACACATACACAGTACACCAGTGTTTTTACTTGGAAACCCAAAGCGAGAGAAAACCACAAAATCATTTTCCTTATATGTCTTTAAGAATTACATTCATTGGAAACACTAACTTCCTTTTTTTTCTAACTGCAACTCGAATGAGGCTCCAACCCCCTAGTTTCTCAGGCTACAACCTGAGAGAAGCTCCAACTCCCCAATTCTCTAGCTACAACCAGAAGGAGGCTACAACCCCGTATGTTCTCTAGCTACAACTAGAAGGTGGATACAACCACCTTTCCTTGCCCCGTCCAACCACCCTGACATAGAAGTAGAATGATGGAACCATTATCACACTATCACTGTGAGATATACCACTGCACAACTGTACCAACCTGTACCACTAACCTCCAGCCAACCAATACTACTTCCCTGCAATCAACCTGTATCTAAGTTGAACATGTATCAAACAAAATACAACAGATATGCGACCTGTAGTTCTGCAACATGCATATGTGCGTGCCCTATCTGTACAACATCCTGCGTATGTACGCATCCTGTCTGTTATGTAGCCTGCGTATGCTTTCTGAAACTAGGGATACATGACCTGTAGTTCTACAACATGTGTATGTACGTGCCCTATCTATATAACGACCTGCGTATGTACGCATCCTGTTTGTTATGCAACCTATGTATACCTTCTGAAAACTAGGGTTTTGTTTCTTCTGAAAACTTCTGACCCTCTACAACTTCTTTCACATAGATATGCAACATGTCATTGTATCTAGACTGTAACTATATCTTGTGCATGCAACCTCATACATAACCTTTACCCAAAAACTATATATCTCTCTCTAGTCATGTGCCATATAAGTGTGTGTAACCATGAACAAGTATAATAAGCCTCACATGATCTAGACATCAAACCCTTTCTGATATTCATTCTTTCAATACAACAACCACTTCACAAATACAAGCTCTCAATCATGTACCACAAAAACCCTTATCCATATGCCAAGAAATACAAGATGTGCCTCAACTTTAACAAGACGTATCAATGATAAATATTGATTATACCATCACTGTATTTCTGTAGATCTTACTTATACAGAAGATCTCATACAACCAATAATCTCTCTAGGGAGAATCCTCAAATCTCCATAACCATTTCTCATGCATACATCAAAATCCAAGTACTCATAGAAATAAGACATACCTTTTGAACCAATGGATAGATCTGATGTATCTGATCACTATAGACCTTCCTGGGAGATTGATATCAGATTCTAGAACCTCGACATCTTCATATTCTCAAGTTTCTATGGCTTTACCCTCATGTGTGTTTCCTAATACACTGCCATCCTACGTATGTACGCACCCTAATACATTGTTATCCCGCGTACACCTAAGAATTTTTATTTTTTTTAGTATTCACTGCAATTCCGAAACTTTTGTCATCAACCCTTCGTGCTACCTCAAAATTTCGCAACTTCATATGTATCAATGAGTTCTTGCAATAAGCCTTACACAACAATAGATATTCAATATGTTCAAGCGTGATTAAATGAGAGAGCCTTGCTTCTTATTTATACTTTCATGTAACTTCCTCAAAGGGTTACCTTCTAACCATATTAACCCACTTCCCTTATTTTAGGGTTAACCCACTTCTAACCACTTGTAGACTTAACTTAACCACTTTCCACAATTAGTAAGTTCTCCATTAACTTTATTATTTAAATAATTTCTTTTGCATCTACTTTGACTTATAAGACACTCATCACTTCACTTTATTATTTAAATAATTTCTTCTTTGCAACCACTTTGACTAATTTGAACTTTTAGGGCTTCTAGATGACTCATGAGGGTTCTCCAACTTCACATGGCCATAACTCTCTAACCATGAGGAGTTATGTGACATTCCACATACCATCAAAAATGGAATGACATGTACTATCCATCTAGAATAGTCTTATATGCAAATATATCAAAAATCATAAAATTATCCATAAAACAAACTTGGGTCCATTACCCAAACCTTTGTTCTACCAAAATTCGCTACTAGACTTTCTTCAAGGGTTGACATCAATGACGACCGACCCAATTAATCAAAAATCTCTCCCTTTGGCATTGATGGCAACACTTTGATGCAATACTAAAATCATATCATACAATATTGAATTCATATCACTCATGCTCCCCCTGTGACCATCGCTCCCCCTGGAACCATACCTCTGTGCTTTGCATCTGATAAATCTCTCCCCCTTTGGCATCAATGGAAAAGGTATCCTTCCATTTGGGGCTACTCCCCCTGAATGAACTCTTCCTGAAACTGATCTCCCAACCTAAACTGTCCTCTTTATGGTGCTTCCTCGTGTAAATCTAAGACATATAATATAATCATTCAAAAGCATTCATTTTGGAGTAGAAATTACTCCGAGTCTCTGGAGAAGATACTCAAAGGCTTCTCGTGGAAGCGGTTTTGTAAATATAACTGCCACTTGTTCTTTTGTGCCCACATATTCAACTCTAATGCTCTTCTCTGCAACTTGTTCCCGTAGAAAGTGATACTTGATTGGAATGTGATTTATCTTGGAGTGCATCATTGGGTTCTTTGAGATACTGATGGCGCTTGTATTATCACAATAGATTGGAATGGGCTCATCATACTCAACTTGTATATATTTCAGAGTTTGTTTCATCCATAGAACCTGTGTACAACATGTTGGTGCTGCAATATAATCTACTTCGACTATAGATAAGGATATTGATGATTGTTTCTTTCTTAGCCATGATACTAAACACTCACCCAAGTAGAACGCTTATCCATTGTTGCTTCGTCGGTGATCAATACAACTTGCCCAATCTGCATCTGTGTAGGAAATAAGTGATAGATCCTTTCTTTTTGGATACCATAATCCAAACTCTTATGTTCCTTTGAGGTATCTGAAAATCCTCTTCACTGCTACGACATGTGATTCCTTTGGTGTTGCTTGAAATCGTGCCACCTTTCCAACTTCCCGCATTACATCTGGTCTAGATGTTGCCACATATAGTAAGCTACCAATCATTGACATGTATTGTCTCTGGTCTGTAGACTTTGAATCATCAACTTTTCTCAACTTGCAATTGTTTTGCATAGGAGTGGTAACTAGTTTTCAATATCCAATTCCGAAACTCTTTAGCATTTATCTAATATACTTAGTTTGAGAAATAAAAATTCATTGGTTGCTTTGACATATCTGAAGACCCCAAAAGAAGGATATTTCTCTGACTAATGACATTTCAAATTCATTCTCCATATCCTTTGCAAATTTCTGGTTTAACCTACCATCAATACTTCCAAAAATAATATCATCAACATAAACTTCAATTAATAAAAATACTATCTTGAGTTGCCTTGATAAATAGGTTGGTGTCTGCACTTTCTTTTTTGAACCATGCATGTTGTAGATATTTATTTAGTCTAGAGTACCATGCTCTAGGATCTTGTTATAGACCATACAAGGCCTTTTTTAAATTACACACATAATCTACATTCTCTGACCACTGAAAATCCTTCTGGTTGTTCAATGTAGACTGCTTCTTCAAGCTCCCCGTTCAGAAAATATGATTTCATGTCCATATGATACACTTTAATATTCTTGGAGCATGCATAAGCTAGGAGAAATGAGATTGCTTCCATTCTGGCAATTGGGGCAAATGTCTCTTCCAAGTCGATTCCTTCAACCTGTGCATATCCTTTACATACCAATCTAACTCTATTCCTTGTAACGTGTCCATCTTCATTCAATTTATTTTTGAATACCCACTTTGTGCCAATCACATTCTTATTCTTTGGTCTTGGATCCAATTCCCAAGTGTCATTCTTCTCTATTTGATCCAATTTTTCATCCATGGCCTTATTCCAGAACTCATCCTTGTTGGCCTCTTCAAAACTATTTGGTTCAATTGTAGATGAGAGTGCTAGGTGCATTTGTTCTGGTGAATGAATTTTTCTTCTAGTCTCAACTCATGCATCCTCGTTTCCGATAATCTGATCTGAAGGATGATTCTTCTGTACTTGTTTGCTAGGTGTCTTTGGAGGAACTTGTTGAAATTGCTCTTCTACTTTTGTCTTATCCTCTTCATCTTCTCCTTCTACTTCTTCTTCATCTTCTTCTTCTTTTTCATAAAGCTATTCCATTGATTCATTTTCTTCTTCCTTTAATTCTTGTCCACCTGTTTCATCAATTGTTACATTGATGCTTTCCACAACTCTTTTCAACCTCAGATTGTAACACTTGTATGTTTTTCTTGTGCTTGAGTAACCAACAAGTACTCATTTGTCCACACGAGAGTCAAACTTTCCCATTCTTCCATCTTCTCTTTTGATGTATCATTTTCTTCCAAATACTCTGAAGTGCTTCACATTTGTTGGTCTTCCTTTCCATAGCTCGTAGGGAGTTTTGTCAGTGTCGTTTCTAAGCATTAATCTGTTTTGAATGTGAACTGTTGTATGCACTGCATGTGTCCAAAAAATATCTGTCAATTTGGAATCCATTAGCATTGTTCGATCCATTTCATGTATTGTCTTGTTCTTTCTTTCAACAATTCCATTCTATTGAGGTGTCCTAGCAACTGAGAATTGCCTTTTTATTCCAGGATTGTTGCAGTAGTCCATAAATTATTTTGAAGTGAACTCTCCTCCATTATCAAATATCAAGCATTTTATTTTTGAATCCATTTCATTTTCAATCATTTCCTTGTAGACCTTGAAGTTTTCAAAATCTTCTAACTTATTCCTAAGAAAGAAAACTGCAGTCATTCTTGTATAATCATCAACTAATAAAATAAAGTATTTCTCAACTTTTAAACCCTTTGAACCCTTTGTTGTAGTTGCTCCAACTATATCAGAATGAACAACTTCTAGTGGTCTTGTCATTGAATATTCCTTTGATTTGAACATAGTCTTTTTTTTTTCCTTGTTGACAATGCTTGCATAAAGTGTTGGCTTCTTTTGTGATCTGGTGCATTTCTCTAACTGCTTCCTTTCTGTTGACTTTGAAAAGGTTGTGAAAGTGTATGTGACCCATTCTTTTATGCCATAGACAACCCTCATCTTCCTTTCCTAGACAACACTTTTCATTTCCAATTTCACTTAATACATATATGTTGCTTGAAGTTCTTGCACCTATTGTAATCAATTTCCCTGAACCTTCTTTTCTTATATCACACTTTTGTGAATCGAAAGTAATTTTATGACCTTGGTCACACATTTGACTTACACTTAGAATATTGTGTTTCATATCTTCTACTAGTAGAACATTTTCTAACTTGGTATTCTTCTTTCAAATTATAACTGTGCCTTTTCCAATTATTTTAGATGAATCATCATTTCCGAAGGAGAGTGATCCATCTCTTTCTTTTCTTAATGTAAGAAACATGTCTTTATCACCTATCACATGTTTTGAACATCCACTGTCAACATACCAACCATGTTTCTTCTGCTTAAATTGTAGAGCGAGTGTGCATTCTTCATTTCTATATTGATTCTGCTTTCTTATCCATGTCCTCTTCTGAGGTTCTTGGCTGTGATTGTTGTTTTTCTGTTGTAGTTCTCTAGGAGGGACTATCATTTTTCAATATTTGGCTATGTGTCCAAAGTTGTTACACTTGTAGCATTCCACTTTAGTGCTCAATGATTCAAACTTGTTGTAACTTCTTCTCTGTGTTTCACTAGGCCTTCTTGGATAACCCTTTTGTGTATGAATTTCAAAGTTGTTTATGTTCCTGCTGTTAGCTCTGGAATTCACAACTTTATGTCCGAATTATTTCATGCATAACATAAACCAAAAAATATAGTTTGATACGTGGGAGTTGAAGATCTTCTGAAAGGAGTTATTATTATGAATCCTTCTTATTCCTGAGGCCTATCTATTTCGGTAGGTCATTGATTATGAAATATGAATCTTCTCGGTGGAGGAGTGTCCCTATAATATTCCTTGTAGGTATTCCTATCCCCATTAATTGTTTCTGCGTAGCTTTTTGGATATGTTTCTTGTTCTGTTTTTTTGGAGCTTGCTCCCTTTTCTGTCTGATTGTATCCAAGTGCGGACTTGTTATGATGAGGCTTTTAAATGTTGATAATGTCATCCAAAACTTTTGAGTTGTTCTGCATATTTTTCTTTTGAATATCCTTTCTTAATGTGACAATCTCTGCTTCCAAATTTCCAATGATCATGTCTCTTTCTTCTAGTTGTTCTTTGAGTGCTTCTTTAATTCTTTTATCTTTTTCTATTTGAACCTTCAAATTTGTGATCATTTGTTCTAGTTACTGAGTGTCTTCTTTCTTATCTAGTTCCTCTTGTAGCTTCTTATGTTTCTTCTTTTCTCTTCTTATAACTTATATGGCACACAAAAATTCTTCTCGGTAGTCAACTTCTACCTCTTCATATTCTTCTTCGGTGTCTTCTTTATCAGAGTCTTCTACTGCCATGAATAGAACTCTTTCTATCTCACTGTCACTGACTTCATCTTTATCTGATGAGGAGATGTCTTCTTTGGTGCATAAGTTTTTATTGAAAATTTTCTTTGTGGTTCTTTTGCCTTTATATGTTTGTTTTCTATTTGAGTAATCTTCATCATTCCTCTTATTTTTCTTATGAGGACATTTGTTAGCAAAATGACCAATACCATCATAATTAAAAAAAATCAATGGAAACTTACCTTTATATCTGTCATTGGTTCCCTTGTTCAATCTTCTGACAAAGTTGGCCACTTCTTCATCATCTTCTGAGATGTCAATGTTGTTGCTATGTTCTTTTTCCTTTTTCTTTCCCTTTTGATTTGACCTTTTGGATGCTTTGAAAGATGTTTCTTTCATATCTAGATTTTCCTGTTCAGTTCTCATTTCATATGTTGTGAAGATTCCATGTAGTTCGTCCATGCTTATTTAGTCTAGATCTACTCTTTCTTCTAGTGCTGATATCTTAGGATCAAATTTCATAGGAAGAGATCTTAGTACATTTTGAACAATCACAGATTCTTTAATTTCTTCTCCCAATCCTATGATCGCATTTATTGTTTCATTGACTCGTAAGAAGTAAGTTGCAATATTCTCGTCTTCCTTCATCTTTAGTTGTTCAAATGACCTCTGTAAGTTTGAAACTTCGTTGCTTTGGATTTTGAATCTCCTTCATAGATATTTTGAATCTTGTCCCAAATCTATTTAGCGGATTTACAATGTATAACTTTGGTGTATACCAATTCACAAAGACCATTCAAAAGTGCATTTGTGGATTTGGAATTATTTTGACTGAGTTTTATTTCTCTTTCATTTGTCAGCGGAACTGCTGGTTCTTTGTATCCATCTACAACTGATTGTCAAATTTCAAATCCATGTGCCTGTATATATGTTTTCATCCTTCTTCTCCAAAATGCATACTTTTGTCCACCAAACTGTGGTATTCCATTTTTATACATGTTGTTGCTCTCCATGATCTACCTTTCAGTGGTTAAATTGATTTCTGAAGGAACCTGCTCTGATACCAATTGTTGGATTACTAAGAGGGGGGTGAATTAGTAATAGAGAAATACAATCATTTTTAATCACAAAATGCAAGTTTTATATAAATGTAGCATTATCATGCAATAGTTGCAGAGTAAATAAACAATGAACAAATGAGCAATCATACACATAAATAGTACACCAGTGTTTTTACGTGGAAACCCAAAGCGAGAGAAAACCACAAAATGATTTTTCTTATATGTCTTTAAGAATTACATTCATTGGAAGCACCAACTTCCTTTTTTTACCAACTGCAACTGGAAGGAGGCTCCAACCCACTAGTTTCTCAGGCTACAACCTGAGGTAAGCTCCAACTCCCCAATTCTCTGGCTACAACCAGAAAGAGGCTACAACCCCCTGTGTTCTCCGACTACAACTAGAAGGTGGCTACAACCACCTGTCCTTACCCCATCCAACCGCCCTGATGTAGAAGTATAATGATGTAACCACTATCACACTATCACTATGAGATATACCACTACACAAATGTACCAAAATGTACCACTGACTTGTAGCCAACCTATACTAATTCCCTACCATCAACCTGTACCTGAACTGAACATGTATCAAACAAAATACAACAGATACACGAGTTGTAGTTCTGCAACATGCGTATGTACCTGCCCTATCTGTACAACATCCTGCGTATGTATGCATTCTGTCTATTATACAGCCTGTGTATTCCTTCTAAAACTAGGGATACATGACCTGTAGTTCTGCAACATGCGTATGTACGCATCATATCTTTTATGCAGCCTACGCATACCTTCTGAAAACTAGGGTTTTCTTTCTTCTGAAAACTTCTGACCCTATGCAACTTCTTTCACATAGATCTGCAACCTGTCACTATATCCAGACTGTAATTGTATCTTGTGCATGGATCCTCATATGTAACCTTTACCCAAAAACTCTATATCTCTCTCTAGTCATGTCCCATGTAAGCATGTGTAATCATGAACATATATAATAACCCTCACATGATATAGACATCAAACCCTTTCTGATATTCAGCCTCTCAATACATCAACCACTTCACAAATACAAGCTCTCAACCATGTACCACAAAAACCCTGATCCATATTCCAAGAAATACAAGATGTGCCTCAACTCTAACAAGAATCATCAATGATAAATATTGATTATACCAACACTGTATTTATGTAGATCTGACTTATACAAAAGATCTCATACAACCACTAATATCTCTAGGGAGAATCCTCAAATATCCATAACCAGTTCTCATGCATACATCAAAATCCACCTACTCAAAGAAATAAGACATACCTTTTGAACCAATGGATAGATCTGATGTATCTAATCACTGTAGACCTTCCTGGGAGCTTGATCTCAGAATCTAGAACCTCGACATCTTCATCTTCTCAAGTTTTTATGGCTTTACACTCATGTATGCACCCTAATACACTGCCAACTTGCGTATGTACGCACCCTAATACACTGTTAGCCCGCGTATACCTAATAATTTTTTTCTTTTTTAGTATCCGCTGCAATTTTGAAACTTTCTCCATCAACCCTTCGTACTACCTCAGACTTTTGCAACTTCAAATGTATCAATGAGTACTTGCAATAAACCTTACAAAACAATATATATTCAATATGTTCAAGTGTGATTAAATGAGAGAGCCTTGCCTCTTATCTATACTTTCATGTAGCTTCCTCAAGGGGTTACCTTCTAACCATTTTAACCCACTTTCCTTATTTTAGGGTTAACCCACTTCTAACCATTTGTCCACTTAACTTAAACACTTTCCACAATTAGTAAGTTCTCCATTAAATTTATTATTTAAATAATTTCTTTTACATCTACTTTGACTTATAGTACGATCATCACTTCACTTTATTATTTAAATAATTTCTTCTTTGCAACCACTTTGACTACTTCGACCTTTTGGGGCTTCTAGACGACTCATGACGGTTCTCCAACTTCACATGGCCATAACTCTCTAACCGTGAGGAGTTATGTGACGTTCCACATACCACCGGAAATGGAATGACATGTAATATCCATTTAGAATAGTATTACCTGCAAATATATCAAAACGCATACCATTATACATCAAAAAAACTTGGGTCCATTACCCAAACCTTTGTGCTGCTGGAATTCACTACCAGAATTTCTTCAAGGGTTGACATCAATGAAAACCAACCCAATTAATAAACAATATCCCCCTTTGGCATTGATAGAAACACTCTGATGCAATACTGATATCATATCATGCAATACTGAAGTCATATCACTCATTCTCCCCATGTGACCATCGATCCCCCTAGAACCATGCCTTTGTGCTCTGCATATGATAAATCTCTCCCCCTTTGTCATCAATGGAAAAGGTATCTTTCCATCCGGGGCTTCTCCCCCTGACTGAACTCTTCCTGAAACTGATCTCCCAACCTAAATTGTCCTCTTTATGGTGTTTCCTCATGTAAATCTAAGACATATAAGATAAGTATTCAAAAGCATTCATTTTGGAGTATAAATTACTCTGAGTCTATGGAGAATATACTCAAAGGCTTCCCGTGGAAGAGATTTTGTAAAGATGTCTACCACTTGTTCTTTTGTGCCCACATATTCAACTCTGATGTTCTTCTCTACAACTTGTTCCCGTAGAAATTGATACTTGATTGGAATGTGCTTCATCTTGGAGTGCATCATTGGGTTCTTTGAGATACTGATGGTGCTTGTATTATCACAATAGATTGGAATGGGCTCATCATAATCAACCTGTATATCTGTCAAAGTTTGTTTCATCCATATAACCTATGTACAACATGTTGTTTCTGCAATATACTATGCTTCGTCTGTAGATAAGGATACAGATGATTGTTTCTTACTTAGCCATGATACTAAACACTCGCCCAAGTAGAACGTTGCTCCAATTGTTATTCGTCGGTCATCAATGCAACCTTCCCAATTTGCATCTGTGTAGGAAATAAGTGATATATCCTTTCCTTTTGGATACCATAATCCAAACTCTTCTGTTCCTTTGAGATATTTGAAAATCCTCTTCACTGCTACGACATGTGATTCCTTAGGTGTTGCTTGAAATCGTGCCACCTTTCCAACTTCCGACATTACATATGGTCTGGATGTTGTCACATATAGTAAGCTACCAATCATTGACATGTATTGCCTCTGGTCTGTAGACTTTGAATCATCATCTTTTCTCAACTTGCAATTGTTTTGCATAGGAGTGGTAACTGGTTTGCAATATCCAATTCCAAAACTCTTTAGCATTTCTTTGATATACTTAGTTTGAGAAATAAAAATTTATTGGTTGCTTTGACATATTTGAAGACCCAAAAAGAAGGATAGTTCTCTGAGTAATGACATTTCAAATTCATTCTCCATATCCTTTGCAAATTTATGATTTAACCTGTCATCATTACTTCCAAAAATAATATCATCAACATAAACTTCAATTAATAAAATACTATCTTGAGTTACCTTGATGTAGAGGTTGGTTTCTGCACTTTGTTTTCTTAACCCTTCCTGTTGTAGATATTTATTCAGTCTAGAGTACCATGCTCTAAGAGTTTGTTTTAGAACATACAAGGCCTTCTTTAATTTACACACATAATCTATGTTCTCTGACAACTGAAATCCTTCTGGTTGTTCAATGTAGACTGCTTCTTCAAGCTCCCCGTTCAGAAAATATGATTTCATGTCCATATGATACACTTTAATATTCTTGGAGCATGCATAAGCTAGGAGAAATCAGATTGCTTCCATTTTGGCAACTGGGGAAAATGTCTCTTCCAAGTCGATTCCTTCAACCTGTGCGTATCCTTTACATACCAATCTAACTATGTTCCTTGTAAATTATCCATCTTCATTCAATTTATTTCTGAATACCCACTTTGTGCCAGTCACATTCTTATTCTTTGGTCTTGGAACCAATTCCCAAGTGCCATTCTTCTCTATTTGATCCAATTTTTCATCCATGGCCTTATTCCAGAACTCATCCTTGTTGGCCTCTTCAAAACTGTTTGGTTCAATTGTAGATGAGAGTGATAGATGCATTTGTTTTGGCGAATGGCTTTTATGGTGCTTCCTCTTGTAAATCTAAGACATATAATATAAGCATTCAAAAGTATTCATTTTGGAGTAGAAATTACTCCGAGTCTATGGAGAATATACTCAAAGGCTTCCCGTGGAAGCGGTTTTGTAAAGATGTCTACCACTTGTTATTTTGTGCCCACATATTCAACTCTGATGTTTCCCGTAGAAAGTGATACTTGATTGGAATGTGTTTTGTCTTGGAGTGCATCATTGGGTTCTTTGAGATACTGATGGCGCTTGTATTATCACAATAGATTGGAATGGGCTCATCATACTCAACTTGTATATCTGTCAAAGTTTGTTTCATCCATAGAACCTATGTACAACATGTTGTTGTTGCAATATACTATGCTCTGGCTGTAGATAATGATACTGATGATTGTTTCTTAGCCATGATAGTAAACACTCACCCAAGTAGAACGTTGCTCCATTTTTTCTTCGTCGATCATCAATGAAACCTGTCCAATCCGCATTTGTGTAGGAAATAATTGATATATCCTTTCCTTTTGGATCCCATAATCCAAATTCTTTTGTTCCTTTGAGATATATGAAAATCCTCTTCACTGCTATGACATGTGATTCCTTTGGTGTTGCTTGAAACCGTGCCACTTGTCTAAATGCCTGCATTACATCTGGTCTAGATGTTGTCACATATAGTAAGCTACCAATCATTGAGTTGTATTGCCTCTGGTCTATAGACTTTGAATCATCATCTTTCCTCAACTTGCAACTGTTTTACATAGGAGTGGTAATTGGTTTGCAATATTCAATTCTAAACCTCTTTATCATTTCTCTGATATACTTAGTTTGAGAAATAAAAATTCCTTGGTTGCTTTGACATATCTAAAGACCCAAAAAGAATGATAGTTCTTCGAGTAATGACATTTCAAATTCATTCTCCATATCCTTTGCAAATTTTTGTCTTAACCTATCATCATTACTTCCAAAAATAATATCATCAACATGAACTTCAATTAATAAAATACTATCTTGAGTTACCTTGATGTAGAGGTTGTTTTCTGCACTTTATTTTTTGAACCCTGTATGTTGTAGATATTTATTCAGTCTAGAGTACCATGCTCTAGGAGCCTATTTTAGACCATACAAGGCCTTCTTCAATTTACACACATAATCTACGTTCTTTGACAAATGAAATCTTTTTGGTTGTTCAATGTATACTGCTTCTTCAAGTTTCATGTTCAGAAAATATGATTTCATGTCCATATGATACACTTTATTATTCTTGGAGCATGCATAAGATAGGAGCAATCAGATTGCTTCCTTTCTGGAAAATAGGGAAAATTTCTCTTCCAAGTCGACTGCTTCAACCTGTGTGTATCCTTTACATACCAATCTAACTTTGTTCCTTGTAACCTATCCATCTTCATTCAATTTATTTCTGAATACCCACTTTGTGCCAATCACATTCTTATTCTTTGGTCTTGGAACCAATTCCCAAGTGTCATTCTTCTCTATTTGATCCAATTATTCATCCATGGCCTTATTCCAGAACTCATCCTTGCTAGCCTCTTCAAAAATTTTTGTTTCAATTGTAGATGTGAGTGTTAGGTGCATTTGTTCTCACGAACAAATTATTTTTCTAGTCTCAACTCATGCATCTTTGTTTACGATAACCTGATACGAAGGATGATTCTTCTGTATTCATTTTCTAGATGTCTTTGGAGGCACTTGTTGAACTTTCTCTTCTACTTATGTTTGATCCTCTTCATGTTCCCCCTCTACTTCTTCTTCATCTTTTGCTTCTTCTTCGTAAAGTTGTTCCATTGATTCTTTTTCTTCTTCCTTTAATTCTCGTCCACCTGTTTCATCAATTCTTACATTGATGCTTTCCAAAAAAAAATTCAACCTCATATTGTAACACTTGTATGCTTTCCTTGTGCTTGAGTAACCAACAAGTACTCATTTGTCCACACGAGAGTCAAACTTTCCCATTTTGTCATCTTCTCTTTTGATGTAGCATTTTCTTCCAAATACTATGAAGTGCTTCACATTTGTTGGTCTTCCTTTCCATAGATCGTAGAGAGTTTTGTCAGTGTTTCTTCTGAGCATTACTTTGTTTTGAAATTGAATTGTTGTATGTGCTACATGTGTCCAAAAAATATCTATCAATTTGGAATCCATTAGAATCGTTCGATCCATTTCCTATATTGTCTTGTTCTTTCTTTCAACAGTTCCATTATGTTGAGGTGTCCTAGCAACGAATAATTATCTTTTTATTCCATGACTGCTGCAGTAGTCCATAAATTCCTTTGAAGTGAAATCTCATCCATTATCATATCTCAAACATTTGATTTTTGAATCCATTTCATTTTCAGCCATTTCCTTGTAGACCTTGAAGTTTTCAAAAGATTTTAACTTATTCCTGAGAAAGCAAACTACAATCATTCTTGTATAATCATCAACTAATACATAAAATATTTCTCAACTTTTAAACCCTTTTTTGTAGTTGGTCCAACTAGATCAGTGTACACAATTTCCAGTGGTCTTGTCATTGAATATTCCTTTGAGTTGAACCTGGACTTTTTTTTCTTTCCTTGTTGACAATTCTTGCATAAAGTGTTGGTTGGTTTCATGATATGGGGCATTTCTCTAACTGCTTCCTTTCTGCGGACTTTGACAAGGTTGTCAAAGTGTATGTGACCCATTATTTTGTGTCATATCTAGCCTTCATCTTCCTTTCCTAGACAACACTTTTCATTTCCAATTTCACTTAATACATATATGTTGCTTGAAGTTCTTGTAGTTGTTGCAATCAATTTTCCCGAACCTTCATTTCTTATCTCGCACTTCAGTGAATCGAAATTAATTTTATGACCTTGGTCACACGTTTGACTTACACTTAGAATATTATGTTTCATATCTTCTACTAGTAGAACATTTGTTACCTTGGTATTCTTGTTTCCAATTCTGATTGTGCATTTTCCAATGATTTTAGCTGAATCATCATTTTCGAAGGAGAGTGATCCATATCTTTCCTTTCTTAATGTAAGAAACTTGTCTTTATCACCTATCATGTGTTTTGAACAACCACTATCAACATACCAACCACATTTCTTCTTCTTATCTTGTAGAGCGAGTGTGCATTCTTCATTGCAATATTGATTCTGCTTTCATATCTATGTCCTCTTCTGAGGTTCCTGTCTGTGATTGTTGTTGTTTTGTTGCAGTTTTCTAGGAGGGACTGTCATTCAACAATCTTTGGCCATGTGTCCAAAGTTGTTACACTTGTAGCATTCCACTTCAATGCTCAATGATTCAAACATGTTGTAACTTCTTCTATGTGTTTCACTAGGCCTTCTTGGATAACCCTTTTGTGTATGACTTTAAAAGTTGTTTATGTTCTTGTTTTTAGCTCTGCAATTCACAACTTTATGTCCAAAATTATTGCATGCATAACATAAAAAAAAACTATAGTTTGATACCTGGGAGTTGAAGATTTTCTGAAAGGAGTTACTCTTATGAATCCTTCTTCTTCGTGAGGCCTATATGTTTATGTCGGTCGTTGATTATGAAATATGAATCTTCTCGATGGAGGAGTATCCCTGTAATCTTCCTTGTAGGTCTTCCTATCCCCTTTGATTGTTTCTACATAGCATTTTGGATATGTTTCTTGTTCTGTTGTTTTGGAGCTTTCTCCCTTTTCTATCTGATTGTATCCAAGTCTAGACTTGTCATGATGAGTCTTTTGACTGTTAATAATGTCATCCAAAACTTTTGAGTTGTTCTTCATATTTTTCTTTTGAACATTTTTTCTTAATGTGACAATATCTTCTTCCAAATTTTCAATGATCTTGTCTCTTTCTTCTAGTAGTTTTTTGAGTGCTTCTTCAATTCTTTTATCTTCTTCTATTTGAACCTTCAAATTTGTGATCATTTGTTCTAGTTCCCGAGTGTCTTCTTTCTTGTCTAGTTTCACTTGTAGCTTCTTGTTTTTATTCTTTTCTCTTCTTATAACTTATATGGCACACAACAATTCTTCTCGGTAGTCAAATTCTGCCTCTTCATATTATTCTTCAGTGTCTTATTTATCATATTCTTCTACTGCCATGAATAGAAACATTTTTATCTCACTGTCATTGACTTCATCTTCATCTGATGAGGAGATGTCTTCTTTGGTGCATAATATTTTCTTGAAAGCTTTATTTGTGGTTATTTTTCCTTTATATGTTTGTTTTCTATTTGAGTAATCTTCATCATTCCTCTTATTTTTCTTATGAGGACATTTTTTAGCAAAATGACCAATACCATCACAATTAAAACAAATCAATGGAAGCTTACCTTATATCTGTCGTTGGTTTCCTTGTTCAATCTTTTGACAAAGTTGTCCACTTCTTCATCATCTTCCGAGATGTCACTATTGCTGCTATGTTCTTTTCTTTTTTCTTTCCCTTTTGCTTTGACCTTTTGGATGCTTTGAAAGATACTTCTTCTATATCTAGATTTTACTGTTCAGTTCTCATTTCATATGTTGTGAAGATTCCATGTAGTTCGTCCATGCTTATTGAGTCTAGATCTGCTCTTTCTTCTAGGGCTAATATCTTAGGATCAAATCTCATAGGAAGAGATATTAGTACCTTTTGAACAATCACAGATTCTTTAATTTCTTCTCCCAATCCTATGATCGCATTTACTGTTTCTTCTCCCAATCCTATGATCGCATTTACTGTTTCTTCTCATCTTCCTTCATCTTTAGTTGTTCGAACTGACCTCTGTAAGTTTGAATCTTCGCTTCTTTGACTTTTGAATCTCCTTCATAGATATTTTGAAGTTTGTCCCAAATATCTTTAGCGGATTTACAATGTATAACTTTGGTGTATACCGATTCACAAAGACCATTAAGAAGTATTTGTGGCTTTGGAATTATTTTGACCGAGTTTTATTTCTCTTTCCTTTGTCGGCGAAATTGTTGGTTCTTTGTATCCATCTACAACTGATTGCCAAATTTCAAATCCTTGTGCCTGTATATATGTTTTCATTCTTCTGCTCCAAAATGCATACTACCGCTGACCTGCAACCAGCCTGTACCACTGACCTACAACCAACCTGTACTACTTCCCTGTAATCAACCTGTACCTGAAATGAACATGTATCAAACAAAATATAATAGATACGCGACGTGTAGTTCTGCAACATGCGTATGTACGCGCCCTATCTATACAACAACCTGTGTATGTATGTGTCATGTATGTTATGCAGCCTGTGTATGCCTTCTGAAACTAGGGATACACGACCTGTAGTTCTACAACATCTGTATGTACGCACCCTATCTATATAATAGCCTATGTATGTACACATCATGTCTGTTATGCAGCCTACGTATACCTTCTAAAAATTCGGGTTTTATTTCTTCTGAAAACTTCTGACCCTCTGCAACTTCTTTCACATAGATCTGCAACCTGTCACTGTATCCAGAATATAATTGTATCATGTGCATGTGTTGAAATTACTAATACAACTGA
>JZKD02S0864077.1:133728-145228 GCA_000966675.3 Picea glauca
ATCCTATGTTGAGTGTCTCTACACTTCATTTCACGATCCCCGAAGTTCCGATACAGAACTTTTCTGAACTAGCTCCTTCCCCAATATGACTATGGTCATAACCAAGCGCCTATGCAAAAAGCGCTTTCGCGATTTCTCATTTCGTGATTTTCGACACTGTGCTCCATTGACCCCAAGTCAGCGAAATTTCGATCACTTTCCACATGTCCTGTGATTCGATGGTCCAGATGTGATCTTGATTCAATGGCTACGATTGAATCGCGATTTCACGATTTCGGCATTCTTGTTGCATTGGGTTCTTTGCCTCTCCATGTAGCGATTCACGAAACTTCGATATGGAGTTAGATCAACGGTCCAGATCTGATCTCTATTCAACAACTGCGATTAAATCGTGATTTCGCATATCGTGATTTCGACATCCTTGATGTCTAGTGTTTTTGTCACTTAAAAGTCCCGATTCACGAAACTCTGACATGAGGTCGGATCAACGGTCCAGATCTGATCTCGATTCAATGGCTGCGATTAAATCGTGATTTTGCATATCGCGATATCGTGATTCCTGATGTTAAGAAACTTGACATCTCCAAATCTCGATCCCCGAAACTCTGACATGGACTAGAATCAACGGTCCAGATCAAACCTTGATCTGACGGTTCAGATTACATCGCGATTTCGCATATCACGGTATCAGGGTTCCTGATGTCAATAATCTTTGACATGTCCAACTCTCGATCCCCGAAACTCCGACAAGGACTGGAATCAACGGTCCAGATTCAACCTTAATCTGACGGCTCATATTACATCGCGATTTCGCATATCGCGATATCGGGGTTCCTGATGTCAATAATCTTTGACATGTCCAACTCTCGATCCCTGAAACACCGAAAAGGACTGGAATCAACGGTCCAGATTCAAACCTTTGAACTGACGACTCAGCTTACATCGTGATTTCTAGAAGTTAAGGAAACCTATTCCTTTGACTCTCCAGTCAGCGAACTTACGATCTTTCCCCACGTGTCCTTCCTGATGATGGGCGATCCTCCTTCTTTCGGGATTTTGTGAGCCCCTTTTCTCCTTGTTATACTTTAAAAGGCGTGTAGGTTCTCCTTGATCCAATGATGGCCAGATCCCGCGCTTGGATCGAACCCCTGAGATCTATTCTCCTCTTCAGCGCGCTCTTCTTGTCTAAATTCAGGTCTGACGACCCTCGTTCTGTCGAGAATTTTGGATGGTATCCAACGATCAATAGTTCTTCTCAATCTTTACGAGTCTTTGATCACTCGATCAATGTTGCATTTCCTTCGATCATTCGACCTTCCTGAACTTATCTTTTGTTTGCCTGTCGATTACAAACTTCCTGTACTCATGCTATCTTCACTGTTGTACTTTCCATCAATGACAAGCCAAGCAGTCTGTTAAATATTTGCAAACAATCCTCTGTACATTCTTCCTGTACTTATGCCATTCTCTCTTCCTGTACTTATTCCGTTCGTTGTCTGTTAAATATTTTCCAACAACATGCATCCTCATACATAACCTTTACCCAAAAAATCTATATCTCTCTCTAGTCATATGCCATATAAGTGTGTGTAATCATGAACAAGTATAATAACACTCACATGATCTAGACATCAAACCCTTTTTTATATTCAGCCTCTTAATATATCAACCACTTCACAAATACAATCTCTCAACCATGTACCACAAAAACCCTTATCCATATTGCAAGAAATACAAGATGTGCCTCAACTCTAACAAGAAGTATCAATGATAAATATTGATTATACCAGCACTGTATTTTTGTAGATCTGTCTTATACAAAATATCCCATACAACCATTGATCTCTCTAGGGAGAATCCTCAAATCTTCATAACCAGTTCTCATGCATACATCAAAATCCAAATACTCATAGAAATAAGACATACCTTTTGAACCAATGGATAGATCTGATGTATCTGATCATTGTAGACCTTCCTGGGAGATTGATATTAGAATCTAGAACCTTGACATATTCATCTTCTCAAGTTTCTATGGATTTAACTTCATGTACACGCCCTAATACATTGCCATCCTGCGTATGTACGCACCCTAATACACTACTATCCCACATACACCTCAGAATATTTTTTTTTTTAGTATTCGCTGCAATTCTGAAACTTTCATCGTCAACCCTCACTCTTGGTAAATTGCATACTCTACAAGTATCCATCAATCATAGAATACCATGCCTTGGGTGCCTGTTTGAGTTCGTGCACGACTTTCTTAAGCCTACACACATGAGACTCCCCCCCATGTACCCCAAATCCTTGAGGTTGTTGAATGTATACTTCCTCCTCAATGATCTCATTGAGGAAAGTTGTTTTCACATCCATATGATATATCCTCCACCTTATAACTAAAGTAATATAAATAACAAATCGAATGGAATAATACGTGACGACTAGAGAAAAAGTATTCTCATATTTCACTCCCTCTTTCGAGGAGAAACATCTTGCAACAAACCTCACTTTGAACTTCTCGATGCTACCTTCTGCAACATGATTTATCTTGTAGAGCCACCTAGAACTCACAACTGATGTCCCCTCCAACCTTGGCACTATGTCCCAAACATCATTCCTCATAATAGAGGTTTACTCCTCTACCATGGAATCTAGTCATACATGTTGATATTCTTCTTCCTAAAAAATGAAAGGCTTAGCATCAATGATGCTACTCATAAGCACCATATATTTTGGAAACCTCTTCAGAGGCATGCGCTCTCTGACTGTACTTCTAGGAGCCTCACCAACATCCCTTAGTGTCTATAATAGCCTTCGGGGTCTCCTAATAGGACTGGAAGGGGATAACTCCTCCTCCCCACATGAATTCTGAATTGTTGATTGATGCTCATCCTTAAGAGTCTGTTGTTCCTTATCCCGTGTCACTACTTATGACTCCTGAGTACTCCTAGATTCCAAGTTCTCCTCAAAATTAACATATCTACTTACAACTATCTTTTGGTGTACTAGAATGAATATATTGTAATCCTTTGAGGTCTCATGGTACCCCACAAATATACCCTTCTATCATGAAGGCTTCAATTTTTTCCTCCTCTCTATAGGCACATGGATGTAAATATGGCAACCAAAGATCCTCAAATGTCCTATCTTTGGATTAACTACTGATAATTCCTCCTCTAGAGTCTTGTACCTCAATACCACATGAAGAATCTTGTTCTGCACATACACTTTCGTGTTATATGCCTCTACCCACAAAAACATAGGAAACTCCTAGTCATGTGTCATATTTCTAGAAGAACCGATGATGGACCGATTTGTTCTTTTTGCAACCCCATTCTGTTGAGGGTTTTATGATATTGTTATCTCTCTCTTGATCCCTACCTCCTTTCATAAATCCTTGAATTCATTGGAGGTGTACTCTCCCCCATTACCCGACCTCAATACCTTGATATTATTTCCTATCTGGTTCTCCACCTGATCCCTGAACTCTCTAAACCGACTGAAGACCTCATCCTTGGTATTCATAAAGAAGATCTAGGTTTTCCTAGAAAAATCATTAATAAATGTCAAATAGTATGAAGATCCCAGTAATGATGTTGTTTACATTGTCCCACTCACATCTGAATGGATAATATCCAATATCCCCTTGGACCTACTCTTGCTGCTAAGAAGAGCATCCTTGCAATTATTTCCAATTGCACACCCTTTGCACACTCCCCATTACTCAATATTAAACTTTAGAATACTTATAGAAATCCATCTCATAATCAACAAAGCATCATAGTGTAGGTGTACCAATCTCAAGTTCCACAACTCGCATATGTTGTCACTATCGGGTACGACATCGTGAACATACTTACCTTGCAACCCGTAAAAAGTTGCCTCTCTAACCCCAATGAGCATTGTGTTTTTTGGGATAGCTTTCTCTAGACGTATGAGTACTTTACCTCTCTAAAAAGTAATGATTAAACCCTTGTCTTCCAAAGCTGAGACTGAAATAAAAATTTTCTTCGAACCTGGTATGTAAATCACATCATGGGAATCCAACGAACTCCTTGAATCAAGTTGGAACATAATTGTTCCCTCTCCCTTAACTAAATACTTGGCATCATCACCAAGATCCACATGAACATCTAAGTCACTCTTTGTCAGAATTCTAAATATCTCCCATGATTTTGTCATATGATGAGATGCACCATTGTCTAAGAATCAATCACTCCTCGTAGTTGTGCTAGTGGAAAGGCAAGAAACCAGTGAGTAATCCTTCTTAAACTTCACTGCAAACTCATCAAGATGCATCTTCATTGATGTTGTTGTCTATATCTTTCCATTAACCTTCTTCTTCTTCTCCAGACACTGAGATGCATAATGCCCATTATTATGACATGAGAAACACTTGATTAACTCAAGTCCTTCTTCTTTCCTGACTATGATGAACCTCCATCATCGTTACCCTTCTTTTTAGAACTCTTTCTTTTTTCCTTCCTTGTCTTACTGACAATAGCCAAGTTTTGTTCACTACCTCCTTGCTTGCTTCTCTTAGAATCCTCCCAAGTCTCTTCCTATATGCAATCATCCCAAAGTCTTTGCCAATTCGGGATATGTTCCCAAGTGTAAACTCACTTGAAAAAAGGTTCCCATGACTTGGGAAGACCATTTAATTCCACATTCATGAGCTCTACATCCTCCATTTTCTCCCCTATGGTTGCAATTTGATCATGCACCTATGTGATCCTCGTGAAATACATGGAAACATTATTAGATATATACATCTGTAGTGATATGAGTGTGTTCATTAAGACCACATTCATATTCATGTTTTTTCTCTGTAATAACCCTACCAAGGCATCAAACATCTCCTTGGTCATCTTCTTCTTAGATAAGTGAGGAATTAGATAATCCTTCACTAAATCCATGATGACTCTCTATGCTTTTATCTCCTTATTGTTGTGATATTCCAAATTTGTTGGAACTCTTGGACTAACAACTTTGTCCATTAATTCCCAAAGGTCATACTCCTCAAATGCCAAAGTTACTCTTGCTTTCCAAGATAGGAAATTGGATGCTCCATCCAATCTGTCTTCAAATCTTAATGATGTTGTTGCCATCCCTAAGACCTGATAACCTACCCTGGAAATAACTTTCTACTAAAAAATTCCCCTGTACTGACTTGTACGAACTTGTACGCGACTGTCACCACTAGATCTCATGTATGTATGCAGTTGTGATCATTAAAACTTGTGTATGTATGCGAATGCGACCACTGAGACCCATGTATATGCGAATCTACACAAATCCTCCAACTATGTACATAATTGTTCTTTCGGTGACCCATGTACACCTCACTAAACCTGGAAAAAATTTTTTTTTGCCTCAATATGACTATTTCCCTAAAATCTGTCCTTCAATATCCACCTTTTGGTTATGGATCTGCTATGGATCTGAGATCTAGATTTCCATTAGAGCACCTACTCTGATACCATGTTTAAATTTCTCCTACCCAACACCCGATAGTTAATTCCGAATAAATCACTTATTGAATTAAAGCTCAACTAAGTAATCAATTAAACATCCAGCGGAAGCGTAAACAAGGAAACCAAATCAATAACACATAAACATCAATATTTTTGGCTAGATACCCCTGGAAAAATGATTTGAAATCCACTGACTTGATTTGCAAACAATTTAAGTGTAAATTTTCTTAACTTAAATTATAAAGTTAAAGAACAATTTAAAATTTAAATTGAAGAGATGAAAAACAGGAAGAATAAAGAGACAAGACAAGAAGTTTGATAACGAAGTTCACCCATCTTGGGATACATCTCCGGGCCCACTTCAACCGCACAACCACTCCATTAATATAACGTGAAGCACTCTAAAATTATTAATTACATTACAATGGATCTCCAATCTGCCGTAAAATTTCTTCACCAGTGCTAGGAAGGATGAAAAATAGTTAGGAACAAATTTCCCCTCTCTTCCTACAGTAAAAAAGGATTGAAAATGATCGGTCCTTAAATTATATAGAAAACACTTCTGTATAATAATGAACATTTAGAAAAAACCTTTCAATGAAAATCCACTGATCCAATGAAACTGGTTGGTGATAGAAAAACCTCTCTCCACTCTTGGTTTGCCAAAATTTGGCTTACAAAAACATTTCCTCAAAATTTATGCAAGAAAAATCTCTTCATATTTACGATTCTGCAACAATTTCTCTACCAAATTCGCACTTGTGATGCAATGGTAAAGTCGTGTGAATATATATTATTTGTAGTGAAATTCGAAGTGGATCGAATTACAACCGAAGTCAAGGTGAATCGACAACAAGTCAAAGGTCGAGGTGGGTCGACTAGGTAAAGTCGAAGTCGAAGTTCGATGTGGTTCAACCAGGTAATGTCGAAGTTGAAGGACAAAGACATCGATAGAAATTCGAAGAGTTCAACTAAAAAGAGGTTGATAGGAGGGTATGTGGTAGCCGATTGAAGACCAAATGAAGGCCGACTGGTAGTCGACATGTAATCCTACTTGATAGTCGATTGTAACAGAATCCAAAGATTCACAGGATTTGTAGCCAACGATCTACGTGAATCTATAACCATTTTTGGGTGCTATTTATTTAGGTTTTTTCCTGCTTTAAAGCCTATAAATAAGGCATGTTGTAATTTTGTAAAAGCTAATATTTATATGATGAATGGCTAATCGCCAAGAGTTTGTAATCGTAGAGGTTGCTAGTCATGTATGATTAATTGATTACTTAGTTGATTAGTCATGTATGATTAATTGAACAAGAGTTTGGCTACATGGTTGTTTTTGTGTAAGCAAGAAGGTATGATGTCGATTATGTCTTAGGTGTGTACCAAGGTTAGACATGTATAGAGATGTCTTCAACTACATACCTTTTCTCACTAAGAAACAATCTAGTTATATTTTGAGGCATGGGTGACCTTTGTGAGAAAGTGGAGAAGAGAAAGAGAAGAAGCTTCATCAAGTTAGATGAGAGATAGTATTATAGAGGGTAAGTTTGAACAACCTAAAAAAAATACTAATGGTCAAGTGGAAGTTAAAAGTTACTCAAAGAAAGTTGAATCCTCTTAGAGGAAATAATATGAACCATTAGGGATAACCAATAGACAAAGTGGGGAAATGAATAATCACTCAAGTGTCTCAATTTCATACATTCCTACATATTATTTTGATTCAAATTGTAAATGGTGTTTTTCTTATGCATATTGCAGACTTTTCTATGAAGTATTAATGAATGAGAAGCCACTACTGACCAAGTTTTTTGGAGACATATTTAAGTTCCAATTTTTTTGGTTTGTGGAATTTTTTTTGTTGATTTACTTAATTTTGGAATGCTACAAGCATATGTTTTTATAGTGCAGGATTTTCGCACTTACAAATAATTTTTTCATTTAGTTTGTCTCATAGATTTCCTATCTCTAACCTTTAAGCATGGAATTGTAATCAACTAGTCATCACCAGACTTTTTCTGTAATACTTCTAGTTATTTATATTGCTTGTATTTGTTTAAGTAAATTTTTTAAAGAAGTAAATATTTGGTGCTATGTTTATCCCATCAGTTTTTCGAGTTAATATAGGCATTATCCTACATTGTGCATATTACATAAAGTGCATTTCATTTTATTGCATTCAAAATATTATAAACGGTGGAATGGGCCATTACAAGTAAAATCTCGATCAAAACTATCTAACATTTGTCGGGCCATAAACTGGATGGATTCCCTATTCCAAACAATTTAAGGTCTAATTGGGACCTTCATAGGGGAGAATTTCTACTTATTGCACAGGGTCATTTGTCCCTATCAACATGTTGGTTGGGTGGAATATTGACCCTTTTGTGTGACTTATCCCTATCGAATGAAGATTGGATCATGGGATTTAGAGCACTATCAAACCAACACTTGGAATCCAAAGTGATAAGGGTTATAGGTATTTTTGTTTCATGTCTTTCATTCTTTATTGTTGGCTATTTTGATTGAAAGGCACACTTGTATTTTCTTTATGGGTTCATGGCATGCCCCCTTATATTGTGTTATTGTTATATTTTATATATGTACTGTGACGGGTTTAGGTATCGTTATATTGTTGTATACAGTCTTTTTATTTTTTTAAAAAGGTAACACCCTAATAGGTTGTTACAAAGACCCAAGTCCTTTAAAAATTTTCTTTCTTTAGAGTCATCATGTGTGGAATAATTTTACTAAGATCGATCTCCACACAAGCTCAAGCATAAGTAAAAAATTCCATCTTTACCAACTCAATATCCAAATTTAAGTATCTATGCAGAGAAATTTCAATATCTTTAAAAGTTGAAAGATTCCAAAGATGGAGTGGAAGATATGGGAGGCTAACCCGTACTAGCATTTTGGTGAAAACCATAGTGGAGGGGTCAATTCGAGGAACCATGGGGTCATAAAGAGAGCTTGTATTCCCAAAAAATAGGGGCCCTCCTCAAGAAATTTATGACAATCATTGCAATGAGTAAATTGAACAACAAAAATCCCTTTGGAATAGAAATATACTTCACATTACTTTTTCTAGTTTGAAACAATCCACTAATCAGATTTGTTGTGTAGGGCCAAACCCATTGAAGATACAAATTAGTATGGATGTTTCATAATAATGTAGGAAATCAATGAACTTTGGATTAGAGATCTCTAATGCAAGAACCTTGCTATATTTCTCCACTATATATGCACAAGGGATAATAGGGGTTTGATTTACTTAAGGCAAGGGCTTGGGTTAGACCACATCCTTAAATGAAACTAGATTTGAAGATGAATCCTTGCAAATGTTATAATCAAGAAGTTAAGAAAGGTCTTGAAGTTGTTTACCCTCATAAAGCAAGTGTTGTTGAGCCACATGAATCCCCTAACTATGCTCCAATTTGCACTTAATTTATGCCACATAATTTGTAGTAGTGACCCATAGGAGGATTGATTTTCATGAGAGAAAATTTATCAGGCATCTCTCTTCTTAAGTCCACACCAGAAGAGTTATCAATAGCAAGTTTGAAACCTAAAAATTTATGAGAAGGTAGTTTTGAAAAAAAATGTTGAGCAACTGGAATTCATTAAACACTTGGCATGCATCATCATTTACCTTGGGTGTCGTGTCGAAATACCCCCATAGCATTGGATATTGTTACCAAAAGGTCATGGATTCCTTCTTCTTCTGATCAAGGTTGTGCTACCCTATTAAAGATGAAGATGAAGACAACTATTATTTCAAGGGCCATAGAAAGCAATCTTGGCAACACACCTTCATTTCACTAGTGGTGTCCTCGAATTCCAGTCAACTTCTATCTCTTAATCAGGTCATGTGAGCTCCACTGCTCAGGAAGTGGCAACACAATCTTCCAATCAACGATAAAAAAAATTATGCTCCTTTCTTAGGTTTCTTGCATTCAAAGGTGTTGGTCTCATAAAAAATGAGACAAGCAATCTTGGAATGGAGAGCTTCAATATACTCTCCCTTTTCACTATGGTCTACAAGGGTTTTTATAGACTTAAGCCAATAATCGCCTACTACTTCAACATAATAATCCTTTGCTTCCTAGAGGAGTGTGTGATAGTTGGCTAGAGAGCATGCAATGAATATAGCTTGAAGAGATTGAGCATATCGTCAACCTTTCTCTTCTCCTCCATTTCTCATTCCTAGCTACATCATGCAAAAACATGTAGCGATATAAACCACACCACCTAACCCCATTTAAAAACCACACTAGCTAACAACATCTAATAAAGTATTAAAAAATTATAAAAAATGAAAATGAGCTCATGAATTTTTTAATAATAATAATAATAATCTAATTTTAAGGTCAGGGGACACCAAATTGGTGTATGAGACCCCCTTGTTTGTGGGACAAGGGACACCCTCCATCCAGGGAGGTTGTATATGTACAAGATATTATCTAATGTACAACTTGAGTGGGACTAATGGTTAAGAACATGTCTTTCCTCTTTAGAGGTCATAAATTCAAATCTAAAGAGGGATAAGATTTGTACACCTCTCTATTTTCTGTTGTTTAAATCTTCACAAAATCACAAAATCTTCACAAATCACTATTTTCTGTTGTTTAAAATTCATTTCTGAATGTCAAAATAGATTCAACATACTGAAAAACCCTTAGAAATAATCAATCAAATCTACTGATCTAACAATTCTTGACCAAATTTAAGACAAAAGTCCTAAAAAAAAATATAGAGAGAGAAAATAATGATTCGTAGAACATTTATATAAAGGCTATAAATATATGTTTGAAACAGACGTAATAACATCTAAATGTCTATTAAATACTTTTAAATTAAAATTAAATTAAAATACATGTTATTTATAAATTTTGAATTAAAATTAAATGAAAATACTTGTTATTTATAAATTTTTGATGGATAAAAGTGTATACAAAACGTACGTTTGTCTCAACGTGTTTGTTGGAATATGGTAAAACTAGCACAACCACTCAAATTCATCACAAAGATTGCTAACCTCTACCCACTGCCCTTAACAAAGCCTGGGCTTGTGCAATGGTATTCAAACTTCCCAAGGAGCGCAAATATTGAAGGAGGAAGGGTATTAAGTCAACCTCTCCCATCTTTATAATGTCTGGAATAACTAAGAAGAACAAGCGACGATACATTTTGATTGACCCAAAACCCTAATGGGATCCTCAATCTAGCATAACCTTCTTCAAATTTGAGATTGGTGACAATCTCGTATTTACAGTCCTTCATTTAATGTTCACACAAATTATATAGAGTGTGAATTTTAAATGTTTAGAATTTATATTGTGAATTTTTAATTATCGATTCATTAAAGTGATTAATTATTGAATTTTTTAAATTAAAAAATAACAATTTTTTTTAATTTAAATTAATAAAATTAAATAATCAAAACATTTTTCAATATAAATACAAATGTAAAATAATACAAAATAAATTATAAAAATACAATTAAATTAGTTTTTTTAATATAAATTTTGTATTGTATATAATTAAATAAAATATATGAATAAATAATTGAATGACATAAAATTATTATTTATATTCATAATCTAAATTAAAGTTAAACTATATACAATTAAATTAATTTTTTAAATATAAATTTTGTATGGTATATAATTAAATAAAATATATGAATAAATAATTGAATAGCATAAAATTATATTATTTATATTCATAATCTAAATTAAAGTTAAAAAGTATGTATTATGTGATATTTATACATTAAATATCTAAAATAATGATATTTCACTAAATGATAAAAATATTATAATATTAAGTAATATAAATATTTTAATTTAAACAATATGTATTAAATAGAGCTAAAGACAATGATTGATAAAAAAATTAAAGATATCATTCAAACTCAAATAGATGATAGATTCTTAGGGTTCAAGAGTGAATTGTAGACAATGAAGGATAGAATTCAAGAAATGGAAAAACATAAACAATCAACCCAAGAAGGAGGGGTT
>JZKD02S0864077.1:158253-173731 GCA_000966675.3 Picea glauca
GAAAACATGTGGGATTTCAGGTGATAATGACTAATTTGTAGGCATACATTTTCAAAATGACCCCCATATTTCATGGAACCGCCATTAGCAATCATGTTTTGGAATTTATTGACTGGATGGATATAGAAAAGGGTCTCTTGGGAAATTCAACGATGAATAAAATTATGGGTGCTACCATTGTCGATGAGGATCTAATGGATTTATGATTCTTGAGTTAACTAATTAACTTAAGGGTTTCGGGAGTGAAGATACATGAGAGAGCCTTGAAAGAGATGAGTGGTTAAAATTCTGGTGGACCAAAGGGAGAGATATGATCATCGACCCGGGACAATTCTTCGAGAGGGGAAAATCACCATCCTTTTCCGAAATTTCCTCATAAATGGCCATAAAAATATTTTTCAAAATCTTCTGACTTATTCCTGAGAAAGCAAACTGCAGTCATTCTTTCATAATCATCAACTAATAACATAAAGTATTTCTCAACTTTTAAACCCTTTGTTGTAGTTGCTCCAACTATACCAGTATGAACAACTTCTAGTGGTCTTGTCATTGAATATTCCTTTGATTTGAACCTAGTCTTTTTTTTTTTTCCTTGTTGACAATGCTCGCATAAAGTGTTGGTTGCCTTTGTGATCTGATGCATTTCTCTAATTACTTCTTTTCTGTTGACTTTGACAAGGTTGTGAAAGTGTATGTGACTCATTCTTTTGTGCCATAGACAACCCTCATCTTCCTTTCCTAGACAACACTTTTCATTTCCAATTTCACTTAATACATATATGTTGCTTGAAGTTCTTGCACCTATTGCAATCAATTTCCCTGAACCTTCTTTTCTTATATCACACTTTTGTGAATCGAAAGTAATTTTATGACCTTGGTAACACATTTGACTTACACTTAGAATTTTGTGTTTCATATCTTCTACTAGTAGAACATTTTCTAACTTGGTATTCTTGTTTCCAATTATAACTGTGCCTTTTCCAATTATTTTACATGAATCATCATTTCCGAAGGAGAGTGATCCATCTCTTTCCTTTCTTAATGTAAGAAACATGTCTTTATCACCTGTCATGTGTTTTGAACATCCACTGTCAACATACCAACCATGTTTCTTCTACTTAAATTGTAGAGAGAGTGTGCATTCTTCATTTCTATATTGATTCTGCTTTCTTATCCATGTCCTCTTATGAGATTCCTAACTGTGATTGTTGTTTTTCTGTTGTAGTTCTCTAGGAGGGACTGTCATTTTTCAATATTTGGCTATGTGTCCAAAGTTGTTACACTTGTAGCATTCCACTTTAGTGCTCAATGATTCAAACTTGTTGTAACTTCTTCTTTGTGTTTCACTAGGCCTTCTTGGATAACCCTTTTTTGTATGAATTTCAAAGTTGTTTATGTTCCTTCTGTTAGCCCTGGAATTCACAACTTTATGTCCAAATTATTGCATGCATAACATAAACCAAAAAATATAGTTTGATACCTGGGAGTTGAAAATCTTCTGAAAGGAGTTACTTTTATGAATCCTTCTTCTTCATGAGGCCTATCTGTTTTGGTAGGTCATTGATTATGAAATATGAATATTCTCGGTGGAGGGGTGTCCCTATAATCTTCCTTGTAGGTATTCCTATCCCCATCAATTGTGTCTGCGTAGATTTTTGGATATGTTTCTTGTTCTGTTGTTTTGGAGCTTGCTCCCTTTTCTGTCTGATTTTATCCAAGTGCGGACTTGTTATGATGAGGCTTTTAAATGTTGATAATGTCATCCAAAACTTTTGAGTTGTTCTACATATTTTTCTTTTGAATATCCTTTGTTAATGTGACAATCTCTTCTTCCAAATTTCCAATGATCATGTCTCTTTCTTCTAGCTGTTCTTTGAGTGATTCTTCAATTCTTTTATCTTCTTCTATTTGAACCTTCAAATTTGTGATCATTTGTTCTAGTTCTTGAGTGTCTTATTTCTTGTCTAGTTCCGCTTGTAGCTTCTTGTGTTTCTTCTTTTCTCTTCTTATAACTTATATGGCACACAAAAAATATTTTCAGTAGTCAACTTCTGCCTCCTCATATTCTTCTTCGGTGTCTTCTTTATCAGATTCTTCTACTGCCATGAATAGAACTCTTTCTGTCTCACTTTCACTGACTTCATCTTCATCTGATGAGGAGATGTCTTCTTTGGTGCATAAGTTTTTCTTGAAAAAATTCTTTGTGGTTCTTTTTCCTTTATATGATTGTTTTCTATTTGAGTAATCTTCATCATTCCTCTTTTTTTTCTTATGAGGAAATTTGTTAGCAAAATGACCAATACCATCACAATTAAAAAAAATCAATGGAAGCTTAGCTTTATATTTGTCGTCGGTTCCCTTGTTCAATCTTTTGACAAAGTTGGCCACTTCTTCGTCATCTTCCGAGATGTCACTGTTGCTGCTATGTTCTTTTTCCTTTTGCTTTCCCTTTTGATTTGATCTTTTGGATGCTTTGAAAGATGTTTCTTTTATATCTGGATTTTCCTGTTCAGTTCTCATTTCATATGCTGTGAAGATTCCATGTAGTTCATCCATGCTTATTTAGTCTAGATCTACTCTTTCTTCTAGTGTTGATATATTAGGATCAAATCTCATAGGAAGAGATCTTAGTACATTTTGAACAATCACAGATTCTTTAATTTCTTCTCCCAATCCTATGATCACATTTATTGTTCCATCGACTCGTAAGAAGTAAGCTGCAATATTCTCATCTTCCTTCGTCTTTAGCAGGGATGATTTTAAGTATGGAAATTTATTTTAAAATGTAGAAACCTTGGCAAATCTTACTAATCCTTCATATGTCAACTATAAATGTTTGGCAATATTTTTGTAAAAATATTCAAATTTATGAGTATTTTGTATAGTTTTTATAAAATTTTGGCGATTTTTAAGGTAAAATAATTTTCTCCTATAGAATTTGGGCGAATCATTTTTAAAATAGCGAATCTCGTTTTTGGAAAAACCATGGAAAATTAGCCCATGAGCGAAATTTAGCCCCTAAAATCATCCTTGAGATTCTTTGGTTGTTAAAATGACCTCTGTAAGTTTGAAACTTCGTTGCTTTGGATTTTGAATCTCCTTCATAGATATTTTGAAGCTTGTCCCAAATCTATTTAACGGATTTACAATGTATAACTTTGGTGTATACCGATTCACAAAGACCATTCAGAAGTGCATTTGTGGATTTGGAATTATTTTGATCGGGTTTTATTGCTCTTTCATTTGTCGACGAAACTGTTGGTTATTTGTATCCATCTACAACTGATTGCCAAATTTCAAATCCATGTGCCTGTATATACGTTTTCATCCTTCTTCTCCAAAATGCATACTTTTGTCCACCAAACTATGGTATTTCATTTTTATACATGTTGTTGCTCTCCATGATCTACCTTTCAGTGGTTAAACTGATTTTTGAAGGAACCTGCTCTGATGCCAATTGTCGGATTACTAAGAGGGGGGTGAATTAGTAATAGAGCAATACACTCATTTTTAATCACAAAATGCAAGTTTTATATCAATGTAGCATTATCATCCAATAGTTGCAGAGTAAATAAACAATGAACAAATTTGCAATCATACACATAAATAGTACACCAGTGTTTTTACGTGGAAACCCAAAGAGAGAGAAAACCACAAAATGATTTTTCTTATATGTCTTTAAGAATTACATTCATTGGAAGCACCAACTTCCTTTTTTTACCAACTGCAACTGGAAGGAGGCTCCAACCCACTAGTTTCTCAGGCTACAACCTTAGGTAAGCTCTAACTCCCCAATTCTTTGGCTACAAATAGAAGGAGGCTACAACCCCCTATGTTCTCCGACTACAACTAGAAGGTGGCTACAACCACCTGTCCTTACCCCATCCAACCGCCCTAATGTAGAAGTAGAATGATGTAACCACTGTCACACTATAACTGTGAGATATACCACTACACAGATGTACCAACATGTACCACTAACTTGTATCCAACCTGTACTAATGCCCTACCATCAACCTGTACCTGAACTGAACATGTATCAAACAAAATACAACAGATACACTAGTTGTAGTTCTACAACATGCATATGTATATGCCCTATCTGTATAGCATCCTGCGTATATACGCATCATGTCTATTATACAGCCTGCGTATGCCTTCTGAAACTAGGGATATGTGACCTGTAGTTCTACAACATGCATATGTACGCGTCATATATTTTATGCAGCCTACGTATACCTTCTAAAAACTAGGGTTTTCTTTCTTCTAAAAACTTCTGACCCTATGCAACTTCTTTCACATAGATCTGCAACCTGTCACTGTATCCAGACTGTAACTGTATCCTATGCATGGATCTTCATACGTAAACTTTACCCAAAAACTCTATATCCCTCTCTGGTCATGTGCCATATAAGTGTGTGTAATCATGAACAAATATAATAACCTTCACATGATCTAGACATCAAACCCTTTCTGATATTCAGCTTCTCAATACATCAACCACTTCACAAATACAAGCTCTCAAACATGTACCACAAAAACCCTTATCCATATTCCAAGAAATACAAGATGTGCCTCAACTCTAAAAAGAAGCATCAATGATAAATATTGATTATACCAGCACTGTATTTCTGTAGATCTGACTTATACAAAATATCTCATACAACCACTAATCTCTCTAGGGAGAATCCTCAAATATCCATAACCAGTTCTCATGCATACATCAAAATCCACCTACTCATAGAATTAAGACATACCTTTTGAACCAATGGATAGATCTGATGTATCTAATCACTGTAGACCTTCCTGGGAGCTTGATCTCAGAATCTAGAACCTCGACATCTTCATCTTCTCAAGTTCCTATGGATTTACACTCATGTACACACCCTAATACACTGCCAACTTGCGTATGTACACACACTAATACACGGTTATCCCCCGTACACCTAATAAATTTTTTTTTTTTCAGTATTCGCTGCAATTCCGAAACTTTCTCCGTCAACCCTTCGTACTACCTCTGACTTTCGCAACTTCAGATGTATCAATGAGTACTTGCAATAAGCCTTACACAACAATAGATATTCAATATGTTCAAGTGTGATTAAATGAGAGAGCCTTGCCTCTTATCTCTACTTTCATGTAGCTTCCTCAAGGGGTTACCTTCTAACCATTTTAACCCACTTTCCTTATTTTAGGGTTAACCCACTTCTAACCACTTGTCCACTTAATTTAACCACTTTCCACAATTAGTAAGTTCTCCATTAAATTTATTATTTAAATCATTTCTTTTGCATCTACTTTGACTTATAGTACACTCATCACTTCACTTTATTATTTAAATAAATTCTTCTTTGCAACCACTTTGACTACTTCGACCTTTTGGGCTTCTAGATGACTCATGAGGGTTCTCCAACTTCACATGGCCATAAATCTCTAACCGTAAGGAGTTATGTGACATTTCACATACCACCGGAAATGCAATGACATGTACTATCCATTTAGAATAATATTACCTACAAATATATCAAAAATCATACCATTATACATAAAAAAAACTTGGGTCTATTACCCAAACCTTTGTGATGCTGGAATTCGCTACCAGAATTTCTTCAAGGGTTAACATCAATGAAAACCAAACCAATTAATAAACAATATCCCCCTTTAGCATTGATAGCAACACTCTGATACAATATTGATATCATATCATGCAATATTGAAGTCATATCATTCATTCTCCCCATGTGACCATCGATCCCCCTGGAACCATGCCTTTGTGCTCTGCATATGATAAATCTATCCCCCTTTGTCATCAATGAAAAAGGTATCTTTCCATCCGGGGCTTCTCCCCCTGACTGAACTCTTCTTGAAACTGATCTCCCAACTTGAACTGTCCTCTTTATGGTGCTTCCTTGTGTAAATCTAAGACATATAAGATAAGCATTCAAAAGAATTCATTTTGGAGTATAAATTACTCTAAGTCTATGGAGAATATACTCAAAGGCTTCTCGTGGAAGAGATTTTGTAAATATGTCTACCACTTGTTCTTTTGTGCCCACATATTCAACTCCGATGTTCTTCTCTGCAACTTGATCCCGTAGAAATTGATACTTGATTGGAATGTGCTTCTTCTTGGAGTGCATCATTGGGTTCTTTGAGATACTGATGGTGCTTGTATTATCACAACAGATTGGAATGGGCTCATCATACTCAACCTGTATATCTGTCAAAGTTTGTTCCATCCATAGAACCTATGTACAACATGTTGTTGCTGCAATATAATATGTTTTAGTTGTAGATAAGGATACAGATGATTGTTTCTTACTTAGCCATGATACTAAATACTCGCCCAAGTAGAACGTTGCTCCAATTGTTCTTCGTCGGTCATCAATGCAACCTTCCCAATCTGCATCTGTGTAGGAAATAAGTGATATATCCTTTTCTTTTGGATACCATAATCCAAATTATTTTGTTCCTTTGAGATATCTGAAAATCCTCTTCACTGTTACGACATGTGATTCCTTTGGTGTTGCTTGAAATCATGCCACCTGTCTAACTTGCCGCATTACATCTGGTCTGGATGTTGTCACATATAATAAGATACCAATCATTGGCATGTATTGTCTCTGGTCTGTAGACTTTGAATCATCATCTTTTCTCAACTTGCAATTGTTTTGCATAGGAGTGGTAACTGGTTTGCAATATTCAATTCCAAAGCTCTTTAGCATTTCTCTGATATACTTAGTTTGAGAAATAAAAATTCTTTGGTTGCTTTGACATATTTGAAGACCCAAAAAGAAGGATAGTTCTTTGAGTAATGACATTTCAAATTCATTCTCCATATCCTTTGCAAATTTCTGGTTTAACCTGTCATCATTACTTCCAAAAATAATATCATCAACATAAACTTCAATTAATAAAATACTATCTTGAGTTACCTTGATGTAGAGGTTGGTTTTTGCACTTTTTTTTCTTAACCCTGCCTATAGTAGATATTTATTCACTCTAGAGTACCATGCTCTAGGAGCTTGTTTTAGACCATACAAGGCCTTGTTTAATTTACACACATAATCTACGTTCTCTAACAACTGAAATCCTTCTGGTTGTTCAATGTAGACTGCTTCTTCAAGCTCCCCGTTCAGAAAATATGATTTCATGTCCATATGATACACTTTAATATTTTTGGAGCATGCATAAGCTAGGAAAAATCAGATTGCTTCCATTCTGGCAACTAGGGCAAATGTCTCTTCCAAGTCTATTCCTTCAACCTGTGTGTATCCTTTACATACCAATCTAACTCTGTTCCTTGTAACATGTCCATCTTCATTCAATTTATTTTTGAATACCCACTTTGTGCCAATCACATTCTTATTCTTTGGTCTTGAAACCAATTCCCAAGTGTCATTCTTCTCTATTTGATCCAATTTTTCATCCATGGCCTTATTCCAAAACTCATCCTTGTTGGCCTCTTCAAAACTGTTTGGTTCAATTGTAGATGAAAGTGATAGGTGCATTTGTTCTGGCAAATGGATTTTATGGTGCTTCCTCGTGTAAATCTAAGACATATAAAGATGTCTAAATTCAAAAGCATTCATTTTGGAGTAGAAATTACTCAAAGTCTATGGAGAATATACTCAAAAGCTTCTCGTGGAAGCGGTTTTGTAAAGATGGCTACCACTTGTTATTTTGTGCTCACATATTCAACTCTGATGTTCTTCTCTGCAACTTGTTCCCGTAGAAAGTGATACTTGATTGGAATGTGCTTCGTCTTGGAGTGCATCATTGAGTTCTTTGAGATACTGATGGCGCTTGTATTATCACAATAGATTGGAATGGGCTCATCATACTCAACCTGTATATTTGTCAAAGTTTGTTTTATCCATAGAACCTATGTACAACATGTTGGTGTTGCAATATACAATGCTTCGACTGTAGATAATGATACTCATGATTGTTTCTTACTTAGCCATGATACTAAACACTCACCCAAGTAGAACGTTGCTCCATTTGTTCTTTGTCGGTCATCAATGCAACCTTCCCAATCTACATCTGTGTAGGAAATACGTGATATATCCTTTCCTTTTGGATCCAATAATCCAAATTCTTTTGTTCCTTTGAGATATTTGAAAATCCTCTTCACTGCTACGACATGTGATTCCTTTGGTGTTGCTTGAAATCGTGTCACCTGTCTAACTGTCTGCATTATATCTAGTCTGGATGTTGTCACATATAGTAAACTACCAATCATTGAATTGTATAACCTCTGGTCTATAGACTTTGAATCATCATCTTTCTTCAACTTGCAACTGTTTTGCATAGGAGTGGTAATTGGTTTGCAATATTCAATTCTGAACCTCTTTATCATTTCTCTGATATACTTAGTTTGAGAAATAAAAATTCCTTGGTTGCTTTGATGTATCTAAAGACCCAAAGAAAAGGATAGTTTTCTGACTAATGACATTTCAAATTCATTCTCCATATCCTTTGCAAATTTCTAGCTTAACCTATCATCGTTACTTCCAAAAATAATATCATCAACATGAACTTGAATTAATAAAATACTATCTTGAGTTACCTTGATGTAGAGGTTGTTGTCTGCACTTTATTTTTTGAACCCCGTCTGTTGTAGATATTTATTCAGTCTAGAGTACCATGCTCTAGGAGCCTATTTTAGACCATACAAGGCCTTCTTCAATTTACACACATAATCTACGTTCTTTGACAACTGAAATCCTTTTGGTTGTTCAATGTATACTGCTTATTCAAGTTTCATTTTCAGAAAATATGATTTCATGTCCATATAATACACTTTATTATTCTTGGAGCATGCATAAGATAGGAGCAATCAGATTGCTTCCATTTTGGAAAATAGGGAAAATTTCTCTTCCAATTCGACTGCTTCAACCTATGCGTATCCCTTACATACCAATCTAACTTTGTTCCTTGTAACCTGTCCAACTTCATTCAATTTATTTCTAAATACCCACTTTGTGCCAATCACATTCTTATTCTTTGGTCTTGGAACCAATTCCCAAGTGCCATTCTTCTCTATTTGATCCAATTATTCATCCATGGCCTTATTCCAGATCTCATCCTTGCTAGCCTCTTCAAAAATGTTTGTTTCAATTGTAGATGAGAGTGTTAGGTGCATTTGTTCTCAGGAACAAATTATTTTTCTAGCCTCAACTCATGCATCTTTGTTTACGATAATCTGATACGAAGGATGATTCTTCTGTACTCGTTTTCCAGATGTCTTTGGAGGCACTTGTTGAACTTTCTCTTCTACTTATGTCTGATTCTCTTCATCTTCCCCTTCTACTTCTTCTTCATCTTCTGCTTCTTCTTCGTAAAGTTGTTCCATTGATTCTTTTTCTTCTTCCTTTAATTCTCATCCACCTGTTTCATTAATTGTTACATTGATGCTTTCCAAAAAAAAAATCAACCTCATATTGTAACACTTGTATGCTTTCCTTGTGCTTGAGTAACCAACAAGTACTCCTTTGTCCACACGAGAGTCAAACTTTCCCATTTTGTCATCTTCTCTTTTGATGTATCATTTTCTTCCAAATACTATGAAGTGCTTCACATTTGTTGGTCTTTCTTTCCATAGCTCATAGGGAGTTTTGTCAATGTTGTTTCTGAGCATTACTTTGTTTTGAATGTGAATTAGTGTATGCACTGCATGTTTCCAAAAAATATCTATCAATTTGGAATCCATTAGCATTGTTCAATCCATTTCTTGTATTGTCTTGTTCTTTCTTTCAAAAGTTCCATTCTGTTGAGGTGTCCTAGCAATGGATAATTGCCTTTTTATTCCATGACTGTTGCAGTAGTCCATAAATTCCTTTGAAGTGAACTCTCATCCATTATCATATCTCAAACATTTGATTTTTGAATCCATTTCATTTTCAGCCATTTCCTTGTAGACCTTGAAGTTTTCAAAAGATTCTAACTTATTCCTGAGAAATAAAACTACAGTCATTCTTGTATAATCATCAACTAATAACATAAAATATTTCTCAACTTTTAAACCCTTTGTTGTAGTAGATCCAACTAGATCAGTATGCACAATTTCCAGTGGTCTTGTCCTTGAATATTCCTTTGATTTGAACCTGGACTTTTTTTTCTTTCCTTGTTGACAATTCTTGCATAAAGTGTTGGTTGGTTTCGTGATATGGGGCATTTCTCTAACTGCTTCCTTTTTGCGGACTTTGACAAGTTTGTCAAAGTGTATGTGACCCATTCTTTTGTGTCATATCTAGCCTTCATCTTCCTTTCCTAGACAACACTTTTAATTTCCAATTTCACTTAATACATATATGTTGCTTGAAGTTCTTGCAGTTGTTGCAATCAATTTTCCTGAACCTTCATTTCTTATCTCGCACTTCAGTGAATCAAAAGTAATTTTATGACCTTGGTCACACGTTTGACTTACACTTAGAATATTATGTTTCATATCTTCTACTAGTAGAACATCTGTTGCCTTGGTATTCTTGTTTCCAATTCTGATTATGCCTTTTCCAATGATTTTAGCTAAATCATCATTTTTTAAGGAGAGTGATCCATCTCTTTCCTTTCTTAATGTAAGAAACCTGTCTTTATCACCTATCATGTGTTTTGAACAACCGTTATCAACATACCAACCACATTTCTTCTGCTTAGGTTGTAGAACGAGTATGCATTCTTCATTGCAATATTGATTCTGCTTTCATATCCATGTCCTCTTCTGAGGTTCTTGTCTGTGATTGTTGTTGTTTTGTTGTAGTTTTCTAGGAGGGACTATCATTCAACAATCTTTGGCCATGTGTCCAAAGTTGTTACACTTGTAGAATTCCACTTCAGTGCTCAATGATTCAAACATGTTGTAACTTCTTCTATGTGTTTCACTAGGCCTCCTTGGATAACCCTTTTGTGTATGACTTTCAAAGTTGTTTATGTTCTTTTTGTTAGCTCTGGAATTCACAACTTTATGTCCAAAATTATTGCATGTATAACATAAAAAAAAAAACTATAGTTTGATACCTGGGAGTTGAAGATTTTCTGAAAGGAGTTACTCTTATGAATCCTTCTTCTTCGTGAGGCCTATCTGTTTCTGTCGATCGTTGATTCTGAAATATGAATCTTCTCGGTGGAGGAGTGTCCCTGTAATTTTCCTTGTAGGTATTCCTATCCTCTTTGATTGTTTCTACATAACGTTTTGGATATGTTTCTTGTTCTGTTGTTTTGGAGCTTTCTCCCTTTTCTGTTTGATTGTATCCAAGTCCGGACATGTCATGATGATTCTTTTGACTGCTAATAATGTCATCCAAAACTTTTGAGTTGTTCTGCATATTTTTCTTTTGAACATCCTTTCTTAATGTGACAATATCTTCTTCCAAATTTCCAATGATTTTGTCTCTTTATTCTAGTTGTTCTTTGAGTGCTTCTTCAATTCTTTTATCTTCTTCTATTTGAACCTTTAAATTTGTGATCATTTGTTTTAGTTCCCAAGTGTCTTCTTTCTTGCTAGTTCCACTTTTAGCTTCTTGTTTTTATTCTTTTCTCTTCTTATAACTTATATGGCACACAACAATTCTTCTCGATAGTCAACTTCTGCCTCTTCATATTATTCTTCTGTGTCTTAATTATCAGATTCTTCTACTGCCATGAATAGAAACATTTTTGTCTCACTGTCATTGACTTCATCTTCATCTGATGAGGAGACGTCTTCTTTGGTGCATAAGATTTTCTTGAAAACTTTATTTGTGGTTATTTTTCCTTTATATGTTTGTTTTCTATTTGAGTAATCTTCATCATTCCTCTTATTTTTCTTATGAGGACATTTTTTAGCAAAATGACCAATACCATCACAATTAAAACAAATCAATGGAAGCTTACCTTATATCTGTCGTTGGTTCCCTTTGTTCAATCTTCTGACAAAGTTGGCCACTTCTTCATCATCTTCCGAGATGTCACTGTTGCTGTTAGTTTCTTTTTCTTTTTGCTTTCCCTTTTTCTTTGACCTTTTGGATGCTTTGAAAGCTACTTCTTTTATTTCTAGATTTTACTTTTCAGTTCTCATTTCATATGTTGTGAAGATTCCATGTAGTTCGTCCATGCTTATTGAATCTAGATCTGCTCTTTCTTCTAGGGCTAATATCTTAGGATCAAATCTCATAGGAAGAGATCTTAGTACCTTTTGAACAATCATAGATTCTTTAATTTCTTCTCCCAATCCTATGATCGCATTTACTGTTTCATCGAATCGTAAGAAGTAAGCTGGAATATTCTCATCTTCCTTCATATTTAGTTGTTCGAACTAACCTCTGTAAGTTTGAATCTTCGTTGCTTTGACTTTTGAATCTCCTTCATAGATATTTTGAAGCTTGTCCCAAATCTCTTTAGCGGATTTACAATGTATAACTTTGGTGTATACTGATTCCCAAAGACCATTAAGAAGTGCATTTTTGGCTTTGGAATTATTTTGACCGAGTTTTATTGTTCTTTCTTTTGTCAGCGGAACTGTTGGTTCTTTGTATCCATCTACAATTGATTGCCAAATTTCAAATCCCTGTGCTTGTATATATGTTTTCATCCTTCTACTCCAAAATGCATACTTTTGTCCATCAAACTGTGGTATTCCATTTTTATACATGTTTTTTCTCTCCATGATCTACCTTTTAGTGGTTAAACTGATTTATGAAGGAACTTGCTCTTATGCCAATTGTTGGATTACTGAGAGGGGGGTTGAATCAATAATAGAGCAATGCAATCCTTTTTAATCACAAAATGCAAGTGTTATATCAATGTACCATTATCATCCAATAGTTGAAGAGTAAATAAACAATGAACAAATGAGAAATCATACACATACACAGTACAATAGTGTTTTTACATGGAAACTCAAAGTGGAAGAAAACCACATAATGATTTTTCTTATATGTCTTTAAGAATTACATTCATTGGAAGCACCAGCTTCCTTTGTTTTCCATCTGCAATTGGAAGGAGGCTCCAACTCTCTAGTTTCTCAGGATACAACCTGAGGGAAGCTCCAACTCCCCAATTCTTTGGATACAACCAGAAGGAGGCTACAACCACCTATGTTCTCTGGCTTCAACCAGAAGGTGGCTACAACCACTTGTCCTTGCATCGCCCAATGACCCTGATGTAGAAGTAGAATGATGGAACCACTGTCACACTATCACTGTGAGATATACCATTTCACAACTATACCAACCTGTACCACTGACCTGCAACCAACCTGTACTACTTCCCTGCAATCAACTTGTACCTGAAATGAACATGTATCAAACAAAATACAATAGATATGGGACATGTAGTTCTGCAACATGCGTATGTACGCGCCCTATCTATAAAACATCCTGCGTATGTATGCGTCATGTATGTTATGCAGCCTGTGTATGCCTTCTGAAACTAGGGATACACGACCTATAGTTCTACAACATGTGTATGTAAACGCCCTATCTATATAACAACCTGCGTATGTACACGTCCTGTCTGTTATGCAGCCTGCGTATACCTTCTGAAAACTAGGGTTTTATTTCTTCTGAAAACTAGGGTTTTATTTCTTCTGAAAACTTCTGACCCTCTGCAACTTCTTTCACATAGATCTGCAACCTGTCATTGTATCCATACTGTAATTGTATCTTGTGCATGTATCCTCATACATAATCTTTACCCAAAAAATATATATCTCTCTCTAATCATGTGCCATACAAGTGTGTGTAATCATGAACAAGTATAATAACACTCACATGATCTAGACATCAAACCCTTTCTAATTTTCATCCTCTTAATATATCAACCACTTCAAAAATACAATCTCTCAACCATGTACCACAAAAACCCTTATCCATATTGCAAGAAATACAAGATGTGCCTCAACTCTAACAAGAAGTATCAATGATAAATATTGATTATACTAGCATTGTATTTTTGTAGATCTGACTTATACAAAATATCCGATACAACCATTAATATCTCTAGGGAGAATCCTCAAATCTCCATAACCAGTTCTCATGCATACATCAAAATCCAAATACTCATAGAAATAAGACATACCTTTTGAACCAATGGATAGATATGATGTATCTGATCACTGTAGACCTTCCTGAGAGCTTGATATCAAAATCTAGAACTTCGACATATTCATCTTATCAAGTTTCTATGGCTTTAACCTCATGTACACGCCCTAATACACTTCCATCCTGCATATGTACACACCCTAATACACTACTATCCCACGCACACCTCCGAATTTTTTTTTTTAGTATTCGTTGCAATTCCGAAACTTTCATCGTCAACCCTCACTCTTGGTAAATTGCATACTCTACAAGTATCCATCAATCATAGAATACCATGCCTTGGGTGATTGTTTTAGTCCGTGCACATCTTTCTTAAGCCTACACACATGAGACTCCCCCCCATGTACCCCAAATCCTTGAGGTTGTTGAATGTATACTTCCTCCTCAATGATCTCATTGAGGAAAGTTGTTTTCACATCCATCTGATGTATCCTCCACCTTATAATTGAAGTAATAGAAATAACAACTTGAATGGAATAATACCTGATGAATGGAGAAAAATTATCCTCATATTTCACTCCCTCTTTTGAGGAGAAACATCTTGCAACAAACCTCACTTTGAACTTCTCAATGCTACCTTCTGCAACATGCTTTATCTTGTAGAGCCACCTAGAACTCACAACTAACTTCCTCTCCAACCTTGGCACTATGTCCCAAACATCATTCCTCATAATAGAGGTGTACTCCTCTACCATGGAATCTAGCCATACCTGTTGATATTATTCTTCCTAAAAAATGAAAGGCTTAGCATCAATGATGTTATTCATAAGTGCCATATATTTTGGAAACCTCTTCAGAGGCATGCACTCTTTGACTGTACTTCTAGGAGCCTCACCAACATCCCTTAGTGTCTATAATATCCATCGGGGTCTCCTAACAGGACTGGAAGGGGATAACTCCTCCTCCCCACATGAATTCTGAATTGTTGATTGATGCTCATCCTTAAGAGTCTGTTGTTCCTTAGCCCGTGTCACTACTTATGACTCCTGAGTACTCCTAGATGCCAAGTTCTCCTCAAAATTAACATATCTACTTACAACTATATTTTTATGTACTAGAATGAATATATTGTAATCCTTTGAGGTCTCATTGTACCCCACAAATATACCCTTCTATCATGAAGGCTCGAGTTTTTTCCTCCTATCCATAGGCACATGGATGTAAATATGGCAACCAAATATCCTCAAATGTCCTATCTTTGGATTAACTACTGATAATTCCTCCTCTAGAGTCTTGTACCTCAATATCACGTGAGGACTCTTGTTTTGCACATACACTTTCGTGTTATACGCCTCTACCCATAGAAACATAGGAAACTCCTAGTCATGTGTCATATTTCTAGAAGAACCGATGATGGACCGATTTGTTCTTTTTGCAACCCCATTCTGTTGAGGGTT
>JZKD02S0864077.1:208450-228887 GCA_000966675.3 Picea glauca
CTACGCGGACTAACATATTGAAAGCTTCCACCGGATCTTTTTCCTTCTCGGCGATCAAAACTGGGGCCATCGTGGAAGGCGGCGACCACCTACAAGCATTCAGAAGTCGCACCCTTGCACTCAATCCACTCGAATGCCCCACTAAAATGCTTTGATCCACGGCCTGTATACCCTGGTCGCTGCTAGACGCGTCCCTGTTGACCTCCTGCGAACTGTGGCCAGTACCGCTTCTCCAAATCGCGTGCAAATGCTCAGGCGTACGCTGAAACACCAAACCGCTGCCCCGGACCTGGCTGCAACTCCAAAACGATGAAGAAGCTTGGGGACACAGGCGTCGGCTGCTGCAAATCGCGTTCCTGAATACCAGAGCGTGGCAGCTAGGGTTTGGGCCCTAGCCGCGAAGCCTCGACTCGCCTCATCTTCCTCATCTCACCGCAACCATTTCCATATTTAACTATGTCCATACTTACCCATTTCCATTTTCATTATCCACTTAGTTAATTTTCATATTTCATTTCCATGTTCATTTTCATAATTCATTTCATTTTCCATGCCCACTTATTCATTTTCATAATTCATTTCCATTTTAATTTTCCTATTTCCTTTTTCCATTTACCATTTATCATATTCCATTTTCTATATCAATTTTCCATTTTCCTATTTCTATTTCCTTTCAACATTTTCATTTTTCCATATTTCATATTTCATTTTCATTTTCTTATTTTCAAATAACTCTATGAATCACATAACCCTGCTACTTACCTCCCCAACACTCAGCCATTTTTCATGACTTACCGTGTTTTATTCTTTCTACACTTATTGGTTTTTATGCATTGCAAGAGTAACGATGTGGGAGTCCAACTTGTCCCAAACCAACACTTCCCCATGCCTGCCTGGCAGGAGTAATGATGTGGGATTCCAACATGTCCCAAACCCACATTTCCCCATGTTCGCAGACCTACAATCAGGGGACCCTCCATTTTCACCTCTATCTTCTGCGTTACCCAAATTGCACCCTTCATGACTTAGTCATTTTACTGGGTTTTACACTCTATTTTACTAAGTCCTATACTTAGTTTATTTTTTATTTTTGAATGTGGATGAAGTAGACCATGCCCTCATTTCCACCTTCCACTCCTACATTAATTCTAACCCACATGACTTATCACCCGCATGACTTATCACTTATCACCCTTATGACTTGTCACTTGCATTTCTCTTATTTCTTTACTCACTTTTACACTTAGTCTATTTTCTCATTGTGGATGCAAAAGTGAGTCCCTTCTACATTTATCATCTACCCATGTCTTATGACCTACATCCGCAATCCTTCATTCACCATAATGCACTTTCCATTTCCCTTTTTTCACCTCATACTTAGTCATTTTACTGAGTTTTACCTCTTCACCTACCTCTGCATTCTCATAACTCCACAAACACTTCATTTAATTTTTTAATATTATTTCATATCTTAAGTTTATTTCCCCTTTTCATGGATCTACCATATTGGAACATGTGGCAGTGACATGGAAATATTCCTTGGTGACATGTGGTAGTGATATGAACATATTTCTGGGTGACACGTGGCAGTGACATGGACATATTCATGGGTGACATGTGACAGTGACATGGACCTATCCCTAGATGACATGCGGAAAAGAGGTTGACCTATAATATGTGAAAATGTGGTAGTGAGGTGGACCTAACCCCGAGTGACACATGGAAGTGACTTGTTAGGCATTCACAGGTTGACTGGGTAGTGACTAGGTGATGATTAGGTGACTAAAATATTATCAAGGCAAGTATTTTTCTAAGGCATAGGATCTATATTAAGGCTTCCATAAGTTATTTATTTCACACATGAATGATAAATGAGACATATTCATTATAAACACAAGTTATTCAACCCCCACAATGCATGTGGGAATAATGAAGGAGAATTCAAATCAAGGGAAAATATTTGCCCATAAACCAAATCAACGATGGCCGAGTCTCCATCTTCCAGAGCTCATAACTCTTGATCCATATGTCCATTTTGGGAAAACCATACCTCGTTGGGAAGGTAAATTGAAAAGGAAGACAATGGGACATGTTTCAATGATTGATTTTGGCCATGATCATTCCAAAAATTAAAGTAATAGTCATTTCTCTTTTCATAGCTTCATGGGAAATTTATTTGGCATCCCCCCTCGAGTCTATAAGTTGAGATCCATGCCTCCAAATTTTTCTCAAGATGGCTCATTGGAAAGCCAGAATAATGTAGATTATTTATAATATTGTTTCCATGGTTGACAAGTTACTTATCATTCCCATAAAATTAAAATATAGTCGATGTTTTTTAGGAAGTTAGCTTCAAATTTTGGAAATAAAAGTTTATTAAATAAATTTTATAAAAAGGTGAAGTGGGTCCCACTTGGAGGAAAACATTTCAATGACCTAACTCATTAATAATTATTTAATGAATAATTGATTTAAAGAATCTACTTTTTATTCCAAAAGAAGAAACACGTGGGAAACTTCTAGAAGAACAAAAGCCTTAACTGCTAGGAGAAACAATTTCAAAGAAGCATTGGGAGAATATTTAAAAGGAGGAGAGCACCATAAAAGAAAGGGTTAGATCATCAGAATAACATTGTTCATCATTTTAGTATGCAATTGATTTTATCATCTGCAAATACAGATCTCCATTTTCTTACTTCTTCTTATGCTACACAATTTCTCTGGAAGCTTTGTGCTTGTATACCTGAAACTGAGCATAAGGTCGAGTTTGAATGTTTTTATTTTATTTTTCCAGGCCTCTTTCTAAAATATCAATAGGAGTATTTTACAACCATGTATATGACTAATAATGTAAACTGGAGTTGTCTAATTTATTTATGGAGGTTTAGTCCTTGCATTTGGAAGGCTTTATTTCTGAGCTTAATCAATTAGTTTACTGAAATTCCTTGTAATTTAAAATATCTTTTATGTATTGAACTCTCGAGAGAACTATTTTGGGGAATAACTTTAATGATTTCTCATAATTTGAAATTTATGAGTACGATATTTTTAGAGTGTTGTCAACATATTCTTTTCCATTTTTGAATGCAATACCCATTTAAAGTTCTCTGAAGTAATGGTCCCCACTTCATTCTTTTTCTTGTGAGAAAATATGGTTGTATCTTATGCTTGCATGTTTTTAAGATGGATGTTATAATGAAGATGGGAACATATTTATTTTGATATTGAATCATTTCTTTACATTTTACTATTATTAATAAGTTGCTTGGTCCATTTCCAAACAAATGTTGCACTCATGGAGAAATTTGGTTATTAAGAACCATTTTATACAAAAACTAAAGTAATAAAGGAGTAGGGATTGTTGTTTAGAATTATCTCATTTGACATTTCATTCAAAGAATATGTAATTTCTTGCTTTTGCGTGCACTGAGAGAATTTATTCTTTGAGGACACTTGCGTGCAAGTGATCCGGGTTATTGTACTATTGGTCATTTTGATTATGATTATGAGATATTGTGGATCTGATGACATGTTATTTTGTCGTATTTACATAGACAGGTGCTATTGATTGGGTTCTCGTGAGTCTTCAGGACTTTGGACATTGAGGATGCAGAGGCATCGATGAAACCTCTTGGACTCTGGATCAAGTCAGGGAATGGACTGTTAGGGTTTGAATGTTGTTTATTTGATGTATGTACATATGATTAGATGTTATGATGATTGATTATTATTGCTAACATGATTCGTTGATGGATGCAGGCTGACGATAGATTTCTGACCAAGACTCACATTTGGAGTAAAGGGGTCACACAGGACAACCAGAGACATTGAGGGAGAGGTGTGGCAACAGCCCTGCCACAGCCTACTAACACTCCCATCGTGGCTCAAACTGTAGGTTAACGATTACCTAGTTCGAGAAGACCCACGATGCCGTGAGGGAAGACTGTGACAATTGCTCACGATGATTCTAAGGGGCGTGCAATAAGGCATGGGCATTATTCCTTAGAGGCCCTTAGTCTCCCACAAGTTCACCTGGCGAAGTAGTGAATCCAGGGGTTTGACATCTCCCAAAATTATTCAAGAGGTGAGTGGCACCCTTGGAGCACTTAGTGTGTATTGAAGGGCACGTCTCACAAATAAAACATAAAGAGGTGAGTGGCACCCTTGGAGCACATAGTGCATCCTGAAGGGCACATCACAATTTTAACTGGTAAGTGAATAAACCTAGTGCCTAGAAAACTATGCCTCCTTAGGACCTAGTTGACCTTAAAACGAATGATGTAATAAGTAAAGTTTAACAACAATTTTTCCTAAAAAAAATGTCGCCCAACCTAGTGAAATTAAAACCTAGGTCTAAGTAGAACATGTGGATAAAGAAAAAACTAATTAAACATGTAACAAGAAGGGGGGTAAGAAATTCAAACTTAATTATTAAAGTAAAAAAAATAAAATTAAAATGGAGGATTAAATTTATTAAAAGGGTAAATGGTTGTTTTTATCTAAAATTGATTTTAGTTAAAAAGGAAATGGGGTAAATGGTTGTTTTTATCTACACTTGCTAAATTGATTTTTAGTTAAAAAAGAAAAAGGGGGAAAGTTAAAAGAAAAAAGAAACTTAAAGAAAAAGAGAAACTTAAAGAAAAGGGGAAACTTAAAGAAAAAGTTGAATGTCTAACTTAGTAAGGAATCTTGCCTTTGGAACTTTCTATTTATGGCCTCAACTGGGAATTAAGTAAGGCGTAAGTCATTTAAGAATTGTAAGGGAATTTTGGGACACCGAGGAGCGTTTTTAGGAATGCTTTTAGGTGGATGAGGGAAACAAGAATATTTAATTAATTAATAAATTTGATTTTCTGGTGCAACTAGGGGATTGGACGACACGTGTACGGGGGAGGTTTTTCGAAAGGAATTAAATAAAAAAAAGAATCTAATGAGGGTTTTGGGAAACTAATGACTAAGAAAACTCTATAAAAAGGATGGTGGAGGAGGAGTGTGGATCACATTTGTCTTGCGTAACATTACGATGCTGAAAGTTTTATCTTAACCAAACTTTCTCTTGTGAGATTTGGGATACCCAGCTCGGGTAACGAGTGGTAGCTCAACCTTGCGAGGCAAACTGGGTGCTATCATTCTCTAGTATTATGTGTGTGGCCCCTTTGTGGATCAGGGGGTTCAGGGGGGAGAAGAGTACCCCTAGCGTTGGCTGGGAGGTATCGGTGATGTCACATCGGTTGGAAAGCGAGAGTTGGATGGAGCGCGCGGGGGATGACTTCGAAGCTTTCGTATTTGTCTATGGTACACATGTATATATTTGTATTGAATGGTAGTTTAAATATTATTCTTGTGCCTTCAGTAATGTACTTCTACTGTGTTAAAGTTTATGTTTTATTCAATGTAACACTATCTAGAGATTTTGTTTTTATCTTTCAGCAAATTGTCTTGATGAGCCCAACATTTTATGATCAAAGAACTTAAAGTCATCCCAGCCTTATGATCATTGTATTTTGAATTGATTTCCCATGGAGAGCCCAAACTCTGATTGCAATGACGTCTCTGCATTTTTTTTATTAATTTAATATGAGAAAAAATTGTGTTTCTATCTTCTGTCCCTTATCCTTTAAGTTATTAGTCTGTGCCTGAGAAGTTAGCTAGGAGCCGAATCGACTGTCTTTCACTTCGGTGTTAAAGATTTAGATTAAAATTCCCTGCTTTCGTGTGCATGGATGATACGTGAAGGATAAATTTTTGCCCAACTATCTATCCCTTACTTATCTCTGCATTTTTTTTTCTTATGATTAATCTCTGTGTTTTCTTGTGATTGATTATCTCTGAGTTTTCTTGTGATTGATTACCTCTGTGTTTTCTTGTGATTGATCATCTCTGCGTTTTCTTGTGATTGATTATCTCTGCATTTTCTTGTGATTGATTATCTCTGCATTCTCTTTTATGTATAATCTCTATGTCCTTCCCAAAATTTTTACTCTGCGATTCTCTTTTTATAGATAATATTCACACCACGAATTCTTGGCATATTACACAATAATCCCACCGTGAATTTCTGGGCGTATTACACAGTATTCACACCACGAATTTCTGGGCGTATTACACAGTATTCCCACCACGAATTTTTGGGCGTAATACACAGTATTCACACCACGAATTCTTGGCGTATTACACAGTATTCCCACCATAAATTTCTAGGTGTATTACACAGTATTCACACCACGAATTCTTGGCGTATTACACAGTATTCCCACCACAAATGTTTGGGCATATTACATAGTATTCACACCGTGAATTCTTGCAATATTACATAGTAATCCCACCACGATTTTGGGTGTATTACACAGTATTCTCACCACAAATTTCTGGGCGTATTACATAGTATTCACACAACAAATTTCAGGGCATATTACACAGTATTCCCACCACAAATTTTTAGGCGTATTCCATAGTATTCACACCACAAATTCTTGGCATATTACACAGTAATCCCACCACGAATTTCTAGGCGTATTACACAACAATTACACCATGTTTTTCTTGGAGTTATTACCCAGCTTTTACACCACGATTTTTGGCATATTAAAAAACCTTTTTACAGCACGAATTCTAGGCGAATTACCCAGTTTTGACACAACAAATTCACCCAGCCATTACCACTGCAATTTGATTGCATTTGAATAGCAATATTTATTACGTTTGACAGTGAATTTAATATTTTTTTACCGCGAAGTTAATAATAATTGTCATGTAAAGATTTTTGGCAACGAATTTAATAATCATTGTGTGTATAATTGTTGTGTATAGATGGTTGTGTGTGACTGTGAATTTAATAATAATAAATGCTAGACAACCATTATTAATAGATATAAATATATATGTGTTAGACAACTTTCATCATTTAGACAACGAATTATTGTGGACAATGATTTTATTGATTGATAGGATATTGATAGACAACGACTAGACACTGATTTTATTAGATAATGATTTTATTAGACAATGATTTTATCTGTTGATTAGACAACGATTTTATTGTTGATGGCATATTGTTAGTTAGCATATTGTTGTTAGATAGAGATGTTAGTTAGCATATTGTTGTTAGATAGCATAATGATTTCTGGACAACTACTTTAACTAATATATAAGATGATGTGGAAGTTAATTGTTAATCCAAAAGAAAACCCCTTGTATGCATGCTCTTAATAGATTAATTTACATGTTTATGATGGTAGACATTATTTAGCTTAACAAATGTAAGTACTAATTCCTTATATCACTATGATTAATCTAACTTTCCAATAGCATTCTATTATATAGAGAATTGAAATAGAATATCCATGCACACGAATTTTTAGATATTATTCAAATTATTTATGTTTTACAATGTGGGAGACTTCCTTGAAAAAGTGTCTCGTAAGAAAACAAGAATCCTTCAGTTGGTTGTGCAATTTAATTATTGAATGATGTCACTTGCATCTTGTTGAGTTGTCGATTGGGTGCTTGGATATGGTCTTCTTGTAATTTTTGATAGTTAATTTGGTCTCCTAGTGTGTTGGAGTTTTCTTGGGTTATTGGTCTAGATACGTTATGTTGCACGTTGGTTACTATCATGCCTACCACTTGGTGACGGCATGATTCGTAATGAGGGTATCATTGTGCACCCTGATTGATAGAAGTAAAGGATAACCTCGCCAGAGTCATGTGCTTCCCGATGTGGGCGTTATGTTCGTTGTAATTTATGTTGGTTCTTGTGTTGTAACTCATGTTGTGTTTGTTCCTCACTCGCTGTGAAGGTTCAAGTTACCCGTGTCATTTGATGTTGGTTGTCTCTGGTTGATCTTGATGTTGTCCCATAGCTTAGTCGTTTTATTTGTCTATATGATTATCACATGTTTCGTCCAGTTGCATGATGTGCCAGTATGTTGGGTCATTGTTGTTTGTTGCCTGATGGCGTGCGTTGTGTTCATCGTCAAGTTGTGTTGATTAATTGTTGTCATTGTTTCCTTCTTGCTTAAAAAAAATATATTCTTTTGCATTGCGTCACATGTAGTTGTAACGACATGGGGACATTACATATGGTATCAGAGCAAGGTTCGGCCCACGACTTGGGATCACTACGGCTTCTGTTGGTTATATATTTGATTGTAATGTTGATAATTAAACTGATTTGTATTCGTGCAGGTAATCATGGAGAGGAGGCATGACGCCTCCAATAGCATCCATGCCCGAGGGGTCTAACCCCCAGGGAGACGAACATGAACAAATAATTGTGGGTGATGTGGTTGGGCTAATGAGGTCCTTTCAGCGGATGTCTAAGGTACTAATCATCCGTTTGGATAGATATGAGGCTAGGGCGTCAACACCCCCTGAGGGTTCACCGCACACTTCAGTCGGTACGGGTAGAATTCACCGCGAACTTGAAAAGGTCAAATTTCTCGAGTTCTTTGGTGCCCTGGACGACGCAGTCGTAGAGGCATGGTTGGAGAATATGTCAATGTGATTTTCACTTTGCGACTATACCTCCAACATGAAGGTCTGCATGGAGGTCTTTCAACTGAAGGGGAGCACTGTTTTATGGCAGAAGACGCTCCTGCCACAATTGAACATGGTTGTCGAATACGTGTCATGGGAACTGTTCGAGGAATGGTTCTGAGAGAGGTATCTATCAGAGGAATTCATTTAGCATCAGCTCAATGAGTTCAACGCCTTGCGACCGGGAAGCAGTACGGTGCCCGAGTTCGAGGCCCATTTTATGGAGCTTCTTCAATATGCTCCACACTTGAATACCGAGAAACTTAAGGTCAACAGGTTCTTGTTTGGCCTTAATGTCAGCATTCGTGTAAAGGTTAGGATTATGATGCCCCAAACCTTGCATGATGTCATTCAGAAGGCCCTCATAACATAGGAGGAGCTTATCAATGGGGTTTTGAGGAGGACTCCGGCGAGACCAACAGGGCAGGTGTCATCTGGTGCACAACAGCATCAGACACTAGCTAGACATTCACAAGGATATCGTGGTTTCCAGAGAGGATCCACTTTCACTACACCTCGACGACCAATGCCTCAGCAGCGGACTCCTTACTAAGGAACATAACACCAACAACAACATCGACCGCAACAACAACAGTTTAGGCCTGTTCAACAGAACAGACCAGGGTTCCAGACCGGAGGGCCTCCAACTTCGGGTACCAGGAGTACTGGACCAAAGAAAGGGTGTTGGACATGTGGGGAGACACATTACCAAAACGACTGCCCAGTGGAGAGGTCTAGAGAATATGGATAAGTTGAACCCTCTACCGTGGGAGATTTGGGAAAGGCCCATCGGATTCATGTAGCAGTGAATAACCACCAGGCAGAGAACCGGTCAACTGTGCTCGAGACATCAAGTACTGTCACTGACCAGACTCTTAGTATTTTGATGGATCCGGGTGCTACATAGGGTTTCATTTCTGGTGTAGCGCTAAAAATAATTAAGCTAAATTCAGTCAAACAGAACGAGTTTAGATTTGTAGAAATGGCTTTGGAAGCCAAACAAAAGGTTGGAGGGAAGGTTATAGGTTGTAGCCTTAACCTGGGACAATTTGTCACTAGGGCCAACCTGTATGTCATGATCTTAGGATCTTATGACATCGTGATCGGTATGGACTGGTTGGAATCTCATGAGGCGATACTCAACTGTAAGATGAAACAGTTGATATTGGTCGATGATGAGGGACATAGACGCATAATTGTAGGTTGAAACCAGGGATTTTCCATGAGGTTCATCTCTTCCTTGTAGCTATAGAAGAGCGTGCGCAAGGAATGTAAGATTTATGCGATCCTTGTGTTAAACGAGAAGGGAGCAGCGAAAGGTCTAGAACACCTTCCTGTGGTGAGAGAGTTTGCAGACGTCTTCCCTGAGGAGTTACCTGGGATGCCTCCAAAGAGGGATTTGGAATTTACCATAGACCTAAAACCAGGGACTGAAACAATAGAAAGAACACCTTATCGGATGTCAACCCCAGAGCTACAGGAGTTGAGAATGCAACTTAAGGAGTTGTTGGAACTAGGACTTATACATCCAAGTGTGTCACTGTGGGGTGCGCCTATTATTTTCATACGAAAGAAGGATGGGTCATGGAGACTCTGCATTGACTACCATCAATTGAGCAAGGCAATGATCAATAATCAATACCTGTTGCCAAGGATTGATGATCTGTTCGATCAGATGAAAGGCGTGATGGTGTTTTCAAAGATCGACTTGAGATCAGGGTATCACCAGTTACAGATCAAGGATGAAGACATCCCTAAGACCGCCTTTAAGACAAGGTTTGGAAATTACGAGTTTACTGTTTTACCTTTTGGACTGACAAATGCCCCTAGGGTATTTATGAGTTTGATGAATGGGGTGTTCCGCGAATACTTGGACAAATTCATCCAAGTATTCATTGATGATATTCTGATTTAATCTCGGACAATGGAGGATCATGATGAGCACTTGCGCTTAGTATTACAGTGTCTACGAGAGAACAAATTGTATGGAAAATTGTCTAAATGCTTGTTTTATCAATCAAAGATTCACTACTTAGGGCATGTCATCTCCAACGAAGGTATCGTTGTGGATCCAGCAAAGGTCAAGGATATTATGGAATGGCCTACTCCGAGGAATGTCCCTGAAGTGCGTAGCTTCATGGGTTTAGCGGGATACTATCGGCAATTCGTCAAGGGTTTTTTGAAGATAATAAATCTGATTACGGAATTGCAGAAGAAGAACGGGAAGTTTGTTTGGGCTGAGAAATGTGTGGGGACATTTCAGAGGCTCAAGGAGATGTTGACAACAAAAATGATATTAAAGGTCCCTGGAATGGACGAGAACTTCTTGGTATGCACTGACGCATCTAAGGAAGGCTTAGGCAGAGTCTTGATGCAAGATGGTCGAGTGATCGCTTACATCTCGAGAAATTTGAGAAGGCATGAGGAGAATTATGCGACGCACGATCTGGAGTTGTTAGCCATTGTATATTCCTTGAGAGTTTGGAGACACTACCTTATTGGACATAAATTAAAACTAAAAATGGACCACTGTGGACTACAACACATATTTACGCAAAGCGACTTGAACGTGCGACAATGATGTTGGTCGAAATTGCTTAGCAAGTACGATTTCAAGATTACTTACATAAAGGGAACAATGAATAGAGTGGTGGATGCATTGAGTCGGAGACCACGCATATTTTTGGTGATGCCTCTTCAAATGAATCTATGTGAAAAGATTCTAACTTTACAACACGACGATGACTGGTATAAGGAGGTCAATGATTTTATCAGACAAAACACAATGATGGTACCAATATTTGAAGGATTTACATTGGACAATGAAGAATTATTGCGATTTAAAAATCAAATTTACGTACCACCCAATGACGAATTGAGGAGTTTGATCCTAAACGAGGCTCATAGAGCAGGGTATATGGCTCCTCCTGGAGTCATGAAGATGAGGGCAGACCTTAAACCCTTATTCTTCTGGAAAGGAATGAAGGAAGGCATAGTCAACTACGTGGCAATATGTCTAGAATTTCAGCAGGTGAAGGATGAACATAGACATCCGACATGATTACTACATCTTCACACTATTTTAGAATCGAAATGGGAGGTCATTTCAATGGATTTCATTGTTGGATTGCCACTGACGGCAAGGAGACAAAATTTGATTTTTGTGGTAGTCAACACTCTGACAAAGAGTGCTCATTTTATTCCCGTGCATACAATGTATAAGGCACCTGACATAGCTAGAGTTTTCATCAGTGAGATCGTGAGGCTGCATGGCATGCCTAAGAGGATTATATCCGATAGAGGATCAATGTTTACAGGATGATTTTGGACTAGTTTCCAAGAGGCCTTGGGAACCCAACTTAACTTTAGTACTACGTATCACCTGAAGACAGACGGGTAGACCAAACGAACAAAAAAAATCTTGGCAGACATGTTGCGTATGTATGTTATGGACCAACAAAAATGTTGGGAAGAATTCTTGCCACCAGTAGAATTTTCATATAACAAAAGTTATCAAAGCACCATTAAGATGTTACCTTTCGAGTTTCTTTACGGGCGATCGTGTCATATGCCTTTAAGTTGGGATTGGCTTGAGGACAGGGTCTTGGTGGGACTAGAAGTGATACAAGAAATGGAAGATCAAATGAAAACAATAAGACAAAGGATCAAGGAAGCGAAGGATCGACAAAAGAGTTATGTCAATGCGCATCATGTCGATTGTAATTATGAAGTTGGTGATCGAGTATTCTTGCGGGTGAAACCGCATAAGAGTTCAATCAAGTTTGGAAAGGGTGCTAAACTCTCTCCTAGGTTCATGGGACCTTTCCAGATTGTGGCCGAAAGGAAGGGGCCCATGGCCTATTGACTAGCCTTGCCTGATTCTTTGAGTCATATGCACGATGTTTTTCACGTATCTGTTTTGGGACATTATGTTAGTGATCCTACACATGTTATTGACATGAGTACCTTGCAGGTATCTGATGAAAGTGTGCTCACGGAGGAGCCAATCCGCATCCTAGAGAATCACATTCGATAGCTACGATGTTGAACAATAGATTAGGTCAAGGTTCAGTGGGGCAAATATAGTCCGCACTCGACGACCTGGGAGGATGCATATGATATACATCAACAGTTTCCATTTTTGTTTGATAGATAGACCTATGGTATTCAGATGCACTTTATTTCGACACTTACATACTGTGAAACTTCGGGATGAAGAATAAAACAAGAGGGGGTGTATGTAACATCCCACTCTTGCGCTCACTGAGCGAACTTATTCTTTGAGGACACTTGTGTGCAAGTGATCAGGGTTATTGTACTATTGGTCATTTTTATTATGATTTTGAGATATTTTGGATTTGATGATATGTTATTTTGTCATATTTACATAGATAGGTGCTATTGATTGGGTTCTCCTGAGTATGAAGGACTCTGGAAACTGAGGATGCAGAGGCATCGATGAAACCCCTTGGACTCTGGATCGATTTAGGAAGTGGACTATTAGGGTTTGAATGTTGTTGATGTGACGTATGTACATATGATTAGATGTTATGATGATTGATTATTATTGCTGACATGATTTGTTGTGGATGCATCCTGATGATAGCTTGCCGACCATACTCACATTTGGAGTAGAGGGGTCACATAGGAAAACCAGAGACATTGAGGGAGAGATTTGGTAGTAGCCCTGCCATAGCCTACTAGCACTCTCATCGTGGCTCGAATTGTAGGTTAATGATTACCTAGTTCGAGAAGACCCACGATGTCGTGAGGAAAAACTGTGACAGTCGCTCACGATGATTCTAAGGGGCGTGCAATAAGGAAGGGGCCTTATTCCTTAGAGGCCCTTAGTCTCCCACAAGTTCAGCTGGCGGATTATTAACTCCAGGGGTTTGACATCTACAAAATTTAGTCAAGAGGCGAGTGGCACCCTTGGATCATGTAGTGCATCTTGACGGGCACGCCACGCAAATAAAACAAAAAGAGGTGAGTGGCACCCTTGTAGCACGTAGTGCATCTTGAAGGGCACGTCGCAATTTTAACTGGTAAGTGAATAAACCTAGTGCTTAGAAAAATATGCCTCCTTAGGACCTAGTCGGCCTTAAAACGAATGATGTGATAAGTAAAGTTTAAAAACAAATTTTCCTAAAAAAAATGTCGCCCAACCTAGTGAAATTAAAACCTAGGTCTAAGTAGAACATGTGGATAAAGAAAAAACTAATTAAGCATGTAACAAGAAGGGGGGTAAGAAATTCAAACTTAATTATTAAAGTAAAAAAATAAAAATAAAATGGAGGATTAAATTTATTAAAAGGGTAAATGGTTGTTTTTATCTACACTTGCTAAAATCGATTTTAGTTAAAAAGGAAAAGAGGTAAATGGTTGTTTTTATCTACACTTGCTAAATTGATTGTTAGTTAAAAAGGGAAAAAGGGGAAACTTAAAGAAAAATATGAATGTCTAACTTAGTAAGGAATCTTACCTTTGGAACTTTCTATTTATGAACTCAACTAGTAATTAAGTAAGACATAAGTCATTTAAGAATTGTAAGGGAATTTTGGGACACCGAGGAGCGTTTTTAGGAATGCTTTTAGGTGCATGAGGGAAATAAGAATATTTAATTAGTTAATAAATTTGATTTTCTGGTGCAATTAGGGGATCGGGTGACATGTGTATGGGGGAGCTTTTTCGAAAGTAATTAAAATAAAAAAAAGAATCTAGTGAGGGTTTTGAGAAACTAATGACTAAGAAAACTCTATAAAATGGATGGTGGATGAGGAGTGTGGATCACATTTGGCTTGCATAACATTACGCTGCTGAAAGTTTGAACTTTCTCTTGTGGGAGTTGGGATACCCAGCTCAGGTAACGAGTGGCAGCTCGACCTTGTTGTTAGAATATTAAAGATGTGTGCTCGTTTTACCATTGAAAATACCCTTGTCACCCAACCATAGGTCGAAGCCTCCCTCCAAGCACCTTAACCTTGACAGAGAATCACTCTGGAAGAAAACCTTAGGCTAGATAGCCAAACAAAGGGTAGCGCACCTTTCCCCAAGGATAGCGCATCACAAAGAGTTGATCAGATAGTCCAAACCCTAGCTAAGAGATAGTCCAAGCATAACTGCTAGTTGCAGTAGCTACAACGACAACTCTCCTCCAAACCTACGCAGAAACTGGGCAACTGCAGTGCGCACAAGACTGGGCACTGCAATTATGAGACTGCCTACTAGAATGAGAACCGGCCTCCTGTATTTATACTAATTCTGGCTAACTACCAGGGCCAAATTCTTATTCTAGGTATCTGTCTATTCAGTATATAATATTATTTCTGTCCAACTTCTTCTCTTGGAGGCTAATAACCTAATATAAATTATCTTCTTGAGCTGACAAGTCTTCTAGGGTTATTAGCCAACTCATTAGGGTTTCTTCTTGCTTCCCGAATTATTCTATCCTTGTCAGGTTTACATGTGGAGGTAAATACCTCCCGCAACTACCATAATATCAACACTCCTTCCTAGCTAGGGAGGTATTATAGGTAATGGTCTTTGAGCATAAAACATACCATTCACCCGGTAGCATCAACATAGTTATATAGACTAGATCATGAGCACCACCATCATCATCAGCTACATCATCTCTCAAAACCATACTCTATCTGAGTAATTAGACATGATGCTCACTCTAGAGAGTGATACAAGAGCCATTCTTCTAATCTAGAAGAGTAAATGTTTTGAACCATTTTTTGTCTGGAAAATCTCTGTTCATCATTCATCTGGATGATAATTGTTTCCAATAAATAGCTTGATAGTCTTCAAGGCAATCAGAACAAAATAGAACACAACTGTGTCTATCCATAGTAGTACATAAATACAATCCAGTGGTACACTACCACACCAAGTAGCAAACAAGTACTTGACCAGTAATGTATAGTCATGAACAGTGGAACACATCCACCACAATAGTATACATCTAATGTCATACAGTCTTCATAACAATCATTTATTACCATCCTTCATAGAAACAATGTTATGATATAAAAACTAAATCATCTAGGCCAATCTTTCACTCACATCTGTGAGATCTGAAAGAATATCTGCCCTCAGAGTAGAACAATGAGATATCTAGACTTTTCTTCTCAAGCAAGGAAGAATAATTGTCCTGTCTTCTGAACCTGGACCATTCCCCACCCTGGGTTATTCTTCCTACACTAATCAAAGTGCACCCTGGAGAGAATGTATAAACCCTAAGGAATGTCCGTCCCTGATTGCTGAGCCTGGACCATTCCCCACCATGGGCCATTCCTACTACACTAATAAAAGTGCACCCTGGAGAGAATGTATAAACCCTAAGGAATGATTGTTCGGACCATTTCCTTTGTTAACCACAAGAGGAAAATAATGTCATGTATCAACCTCCAAAACAAACCATTCCTCATGTTAACCACAATGAGAAATCGATGTCCGGTGAGGCGGGCCAGTCTTATTGAGTAATCCTCAAGAAGATATACTACCCTAGACCACTCCCCATGTTAACCACAATGGGAAGTCATTGTCTATGATACAACAACAATCTAAACCATTTCCCATGTTAACCACAATGGGAAATCGCTGTCCGTCAGAAATCTCAATCCACTTCCCGAACATGAAATCATCTGTCCAAGATGGACTATTTTTCAATCTTGAAAACGAATGTCCTCAACAATATTTTCAGTGATACCTCCCAACCTGGGAGTCATCTCTTCCTTTTTCAATAAGGAAGTCGTCTCCACGAGCTCCATCTTGAGTACGCAAACTCTTTCATATTTTACCAAAATGTATGCTTATCTGCTCATCTATGAAGATATGTAATGGAGAATTACTTTCTCCTTTCTGGACTTCATCACGGATAATGTAATGCTTGATTTCAAATGTACTTTAGTCTGGAACACTGATTTTCTGTGAAGGCTTCATGTAGCTCTGAACAATAGAGTATATCATTGTTGGAAAACTGGAACATATCCATGTGGCACTTCTTCTGTCATTATGAGATCTGATCTACTGAGTAATCATCTTGATACAATATCTCTGTTATAGAAAATCTTCACCATGCTTTTTCTGTGCACTGGAGGTTCTCCACCAAGTTTTCTTCTTCTGTCTGCATGCAAGGGTCTCTTTCTAGTATGCCTCAAATTCTTGAGGTTGCTCTTCATACACTCTTTATTCAATTTCTCTAGAGAACATTATTTCCATTCATCTGATGTAGAACTCCAACTCATGGATGTTGTGGATGATATAATGGCTCATGTAGAGCTAAGTCTGGTTTACTGGAACAAGTAATCATCATAGTCTTCTCCCTCCATCTAAGAGAACCTATAGTTATAGATCTCACAATGCTTTCATTCATAAGTCTTCCATACATTGTTCTTCATCATGACTTTCAGTTCCTCTTCTTGATTACTTTTACTGACAATCTTGTGATTCTTGATACAATGACTGGTTGTTCTGGCTTCTCTTTCTTTCTTTGAATCTTCATGTTCTTCCTCGTGTTTAGCTCTTGGGTCCATGGAGTAGATTCCATTTCTTTCTTTCATCACAGGATCACAGATGTGGATGGACAACCAGGGATACTTTAAAGCTTGTCTTCGAAGAAGACTTCTTATGAGGTTGAACTGGATACGTATTGTCTTTCATGGCTATTATCATGGATATATACTTCATCATCTTCTATGGATCACATGATTATCTCCCTCCTAATCCTTGCTTCATGTATGAGTGCATATAATCGGCTCGCTCTGTCTAATAGAGTCCACGCTTCCATCTGCATCCTTATTGTCTTATGCAATATATAATTGGCTCTGTTGTCTAACAGAGTCCACTCTTCCATCTTGTTGTCTTCTACAAAATGTCATAAGTGTTTTTCCAATTTCCTCTCGATTGTTGACTTCTTTCTGTCTTTGCTTTCTAAGTCTCTTCATGATTGATTCGACTTATCTTGCAATAGCTTCCACATGATTTGTATTTCATCCTTTCATGTGTATTATCTAATGATATCCATTCTTATCTTGTTGTTCTTCCATAGGTATGGTTCTTATTGGAACACATTATCTTCCAAGAGATAGACATACAAGATATGTACAAAGACCATGAAAACAAGATATGTACAAGAAATAAGAAGAGTTTTGTTACCTCTAGAAGAAGAAGTCTCTTCCATCCTGCTTAGTATTCTTTGTAGGTTCCTTTTCTTCAACAATTGATGCTTCATGTTTCTCCTTCCTTTTCTTTAGCTCAGGACAATGATTCTTGTAGTGACCATACTTTCGACAGTTGAAGCATTGTACTTCTGAAATGTCTTTCTCTTGATTTGGCTTCCTCCTTGAACCAAACTTCCTTTTGTTCCCGAAGTTCTTGAATCTTATTGTGAAGGCTTGATCATCATACTTATTTTGGGGTTTCTCTTTTACATTGATCCTTGATTCTTCTTGATCACAACAAGTCCAAAGTTCTTCAAATGTCAGATACTCCTTTCTTGTGTTCATGCTTGCGGAAAATACATCCCACGTCTTGGGAAGACCATTGAGTACTATGTTTACAAACTCCTTCTTTGAGATGATCTCTTCAATAGCTTGTAGTTGATCTCTTAACTGTGAAATTCTCACAAAGTATGATGTTATGTTGTCATCATATTTCATCTTCATGTCACGGAGCTCATTCTTCAGACTCATTACTTGTCCAATGTTTTTGACTGAGAAGAGGTTTGTTAGGCCATCGTACATCTTCTTCGATGAGTCAAGATGGGATATGTAGGATATCAAGTGGTCTTTGATTGAATCCACTATGATACTCATGGCATTGATGTCACCGTCTTTGAACTTCTCCATAGCTGCAACATTTTGTGGTTCCTTCTCTTTCCCTTCTTTAAACTCTGGTTTCACGATCTTTCCTTTCATGATATCCAACACTTTATTTTTGGCAAGGATGAGATCAATCCTTGTCTTCCATGCTCTGAAGTTAGAGGCTCCATATAACTTGTTTTCTGACTTCATAGAATAATTCATGGCTTCTTTGACTTGGTCAAACCCTAGATTTGACCACAAACTCAAACTTGACGTCTTGGCTTGCTGAGAGTGCTGGGAGATGCGCTACGTTAGGGCGCACTGATCTATCTAGAGATTAGGTCAATCCATTCACTTAAGGTGCCTCAACAAGAGGATTAGGGTTTTTGCAACTGCTCTTGCTAGTAACCCTAGCAACAGTGTCTTGGAAGCTGCTTCTGCTAGTAACCCTAGCGACAGTTCCTCAACGAGCTCAATATCCTAGTGGTTATGTTTGCTTCCAACATTTAGACTGAATGAAGGAGGTGTGGGCCCATAACCTGTTAGAATATAAAATATGTGTGCTCATTTTACCATTGAAAATACCCTTGTCACCCAACCATAGGCCGAAGCCACCCTCCGAGCACCTTAACCTTGACAGATAATCACTCCGGAAGCAAACCCTAGGCTAGATAGCCAAACAAAGGGTGGTGTACCTTTCCCCAAGGATAGCGCATCATAAAGAGATGATCAGATAGTCCAAACCCTAGCCATGAGATAGTCCAAGCATAACTGCTAGCTGCAATAGCTGTAACAGAAACTCTCCTCCAAACCTACACAAAAAATAGGCAACTGCAGTGTGCACAAGACTGGGCACTACAATTATGAGATTGCCTACCAGAATGAGAACTGGTCTCCTATATTTATACTAATTCTGGCTAACTGTCAGGGCCAACTTCTCATTCTAGGTATCTATCAGTTCAGTATATAATATTATTTCTGGCCGACTTCTTCTCTTGGAGGCTAATAACCTAATATAAATTATCTTCTTGAGCTGACAAGTCTTCTAGGGTTATTAGCCAACTCATTAGGGTTTCTTCTTGTTTCTCGGAGTATTCTATCATTGTCAGGTTTACACGTGGAGGTAAATACCTTCCGCAGCTACCATAATATCAACGCTTGTGAAGTGAGTTGGGTGCTAGCATTCTCTGGTATTGTATGTGTGGCCCCTTTGTGGCTTGGGGGGCTCAGGGGGAAGAAGAGTACCCCTAGAGTTGGTTGGGAGGTACTGGCGAGGTCACATCGGTTGAGAAGTGAGAGTTTGACGGATCACGCACGGGACAACGACTTCAGAGATTTCGCATTTGGATACAGTATGCATGTGTATATTTGTATTGAATGGTAGTTTAAATATTGTTCCCGTGCCTCCAGTAACGTACTTCTACTGTGTTAAAGTTTATGTTTTATTCAACATAACACTATCTAGAGATTTCATTTTTATCTTTCAGCAAATTGTTTTGATGAGCCCAGAATTTTATGATTAGAGAACTTAAAGTCATCCCAGCCTTATGATCATTGTATTTTGAATTTATTTCCCATGGCGAACCCAAACTCTGATTGAAATGACTTCTCTGTGTTTTTTTTATTGATTTAATATGAGGAAAAGTTGTATTTTTATCTTTTGTCCCATATCCTTTAAGTTATTGGTTTGTGCCTGAGCAGTCGGCCAAAAACCGAATCAACTGTCTTTCACTCCGATGTTAAATATTTAGATTCAAATGCCTTGCTTTCCTGTGCATGGATGATAAATGAAGGATAAATTTTCACCCAAAACATAGTTACCAACTTAACGAGAACTCTACAGAGTTCTCGTTTTTTGGGGGGTCAAGTTTTTTACCCCGTTTTTAAAAATGGTGCTACCGGTAGCACCCCCCTCCCTTTTTAGGTGGTTTTTTTATATTTTCAATTTTCTGATACATACAGTTTCCACTTTTTTGTTTTTAAATGCTTGTATTTTCATTTATTTTCAAATTGTTAAAAAAAAAAATCATTTTTTTCTCAATGATGTTTTTTCATCTATTTTCAAACTTTTCTAATTTTTTTTTTTATAT
>JZKD02S0864188.1:0-14899 GCA_000966675.3 Picea glauca
GAGAAACTGAATCTGGTCTAATCTTCAGTATCTATTGTTTCGAAAGAAAACATCATTATTATAGATGCCCAGACGGTGTGTTTTACAGCCTTAAAACACAAACTTTGGAACAACACCACTCATGAGAAGTATGCTCGTGATGGCTTCCTGCTTCACTTTCTTTCCTCAATCGACAACAACATGTGTGTCCTACCATTCTTCTGCAAAGTATAAGTATTTTTTCTCCCATCATGAATGATATTTCTGTCATATTTCCATGGTCTTCCCAACAAAACATGACATACATCCATGGGAATCACATCACACAAAATATCATCTCTATAACCTCCTATTTTAATTTCAACAAGGCATTGTTTAGTTATCGTTACCTGGTGACCTTTATGCAGCCATGAGACTTTATATAGGCTCAGATGTGCAGTTGTCTCCAGTTCCAATTTCTCCACCATCTTCGTGGATACTAAATTATCAGTGCTCCCACTATCAATTATCACCTTGCATACTCTGTCTTTAGTCTTGCAAGCTGTCCTGAACAAACCATTCCTCTGCACTGGCTTTTCAACCTTTGGCTCTGACTTTAAGATAACTTTCTTCATCATAAAATATCTCCCATCTTCTGCGCCTTCTGCCTCAACATCTCACTTCCACGCTTCCAAAATGTGAGCTTCACCTCCTTATTTTTTTCTCTCGGGGCATTCCCAAGACATGTGTCCTACCTTTCCACAAGCATAACACTTTACTTCTCCTCCTCTTCCTCGAGGAAAAGAGTTTCTACCACCACTCTGTCTCCCTCGAGAACTTCCTCCTCTTTCAAAGTGACTATGTGATTTCTTAGTCTCACCTTTGGGCTTCTGTTCCTTGTCATGGGAAATTCCCTTGCCTTTATTTAAACTTCTACCTCTGCTTTCCTGACTCTGCTTTCTGGTCAATTTCTCCTCTCCTTTCAGTGCAATATGACAAGTGTCCTCTATTATCCTTACTGTCATCATGATGATTTTGTCTTGGATTTCATATCTCAGGCGGTTGATATACCTGGTAACATTTTCTTCATCCCTCTCTCTTTGTCTAGCCCTGATGTTCAATTTGTAGAAATCCTTTGTGTACTCCTTCACTGTCATTCCTTTCTGCCACAGGTTCTGCAATCTCCTGAACATATTTATCTGATAGTCCTTGGTTATGAATTTAGTCTTTAGCTTGGATACCATTCTATCCCAACTCTTAATCTTTTTTTTTCTTTGCTTCTCCTGTTAGCCTGTAGTTCATTCCACCACAGTGTTGCATGTCTTTTTAATCTGGTGACAACATGTTTCACATTTTTCTCCTTATCAACATCTTCATAGTCAAAATACTTGTCCATTGCTCGTATCCAATCAAGCAATTATTCGACGTCAAAATTATCTTCATATATTGAGATGTCTATCTTTTCTCTAGATCACAACTTGGCAACTACCTTCAGCAAGCGCTCTTCCGCAACATCCTCTGCTACAACTTCCACTTCTTCATTCTCTGCATCACTGACGTCTCCAACATCAGGTGCTCTCCTTTGCGATGTTTCCATGACATCCAACTTTGCTCTGAGTTCTCACATCTCCCTTTCCATAGCTAGATTTGCTACAGGTGGCTCTGCACGTCTCCTAGGCGTCATTGTGCTGATGTATCTGATACTACTGATGTATATGCGTCTTTGTCTCCTTTACTTACAAAAATCAATTCTGTGGGCTCTGATACTATTCTTGATGCAACCCCCCTTCGCTCATGGGGATTCCGCGACGTCCCGGTCTTGGATCTTCAAACTCTTTGAACCGAATTGGTTCTTCGAACCTTCAATAGACCCTGAACAATTAATACACACAGGTCCCTTTGATGTTACCTGCAGGTCCGAACTACTCGCAACCCTGATCTCTGGCACTTGGCAACACCAATTCATGAGCACTAGCCTCGCGCTAGACTCTTCCTCTTATGTGACCACGAGTTATGACCATGGGTCATCTCTTCATAGCTTCAGGCTTAGACAATATTGCGACCTTCTCCTTGGTCTCCTTCTGAAACACTTTCCTCCGAATTCCCGCATCTCTGCTGTGGGTCTCCCTGGATCTGTCGATCCAACTGTACTTCGGATTTCACGACTTCACGAAATATAACCTACTCCACTCTCAACTCCTCCAGACCTCTATCTCCCGGATTTTCTAATCCCCTGTGACGTATCCTTCTCGTAGCCAACAATTAGGATTCGCTTCGTGACTTCCCGACTTCGATGATCCTGCTTCTTAACACTTTAAACACTCCGAACTCCGAAGTGTCGAAATGCTTCACGACTGACCTCCGTGCTACTTTCCCCAGATATGACAGTCTGGAATGATCTCGATCCCTCTTGAATGGATCTTGCTCGCTGATTCTAGGAAATCTTAAAGGACTCCCCCCTTTGAATATTTCTAATCGCTCTCCCTCTTGAGCTTTGTTCCTTCTCGAACTTTTACCTCCTTAGAATGCTCTTTTCGACACTTAGTCGAAATTTCATCTTGTGCATGCCTTTCAACAGGTCCTCCTCCACGACTTAGCTTCTCTATGGGCGACTTTCACTACTCCTCCTGAGCTTCTGAGTCAAAAGACTCTGTTGCGCACTCCTTGCAAACAAACTTCCTTCAATCTTGACTCGTGAAGGATGACTATGCACTCCTTGCAACAGTCCTTCCACATTCTATTGTTCCCTCTGAACAACACGAAATTGAGCGAGTTTCCTCCTACCCACACTGTCAAACTATCTCTGTTGAAATATTGGAGTCAAAGCATACTTTGTCACGCACAACTTGCGGACATTATGCACTCTTTGCACATATAAAGTTCACGTTATCTCTTCTGAGCTTATGAGTCGAAACAAACTCTGTTAACGCACACCTTGCGGACACTATGCACACTTTCACTTGCTCGTAAAAGAGAAACAATTGAAACTTATCTAAATCTTCACAAATTCATACATTCAATCATGTAAATGCATTGATAAACACAAAAACAAAAAATAACAGAGAATTGCAAATAAAACAGAGAGTCTACCATTCATTCATTCAAATAGACACAACGACACCACACATTTGGGACAATGCTCCTCTGTTATATTCATTCAACTAAAAATATACATGTGCTCATGCACTCTGATAATCTTAAACAACTTCTACAACAACTATTAGCAGCTAGAATGCCGACAACCTCTTCTGGGAAACAATACAAAGCTTTATACAAGAGGGCTCTTCGAGATTTTCCCTCCAACTACTCTAGAGCTATCCTATCGAAAATAAAAGATTTCAACTGCTTAGGATTTATTACAATAAATATTTATGACAGACAGATAAGATCGAACATATCGAATCTGTACTGCACACAAATTCATTAAAATAAAATACATTCTCCAATGATATCATGCGATCATCCATCTCCACAACATTAAATATGTTCTTTAATTACAATTCTTTCAAAAGATTTGTGTGATATGCCTTCTTTAAAATTTAAAATTCACTTCAAAATGCACGCTAGGCGCTTAGCTGTCTTCCATTCGTGCTTTGTTGGCGATGCTCCTGCATCAGGAACTCAAGTTTTTTCAAGTTCCACAAAATATATAGACCATAACTATTTTTTGGGAAATGCAACAAAAATTGGTTAGAACAGTTTATCCACCCAAAATTGATTAATTCTTAATAGAATCCATAGAGAAAATCCAATAGGAATCAAAGAACCTAATCATATATGAAGGGGTGACTATACTACCCTTGGATTTGTATGTATGCATGCAATAGATATATCACCACACCTCATCCTCTAGGATCACAAACTTGATGAGTGTAGCATATGTAAGTGACTAGTAAGGAGTCATGGCATCTAAAAAATGTAAGGCACTAGAGTTGTGGTTGGAGATGATTAGCTAGCTTCTTGTGGGCCATCGTGCCATCTTGTGTGTAAGCCTTTTGAATCTATAATTACAAGTGCTTTTTGTAATTTGATAAAATTTTAACTTCACAATAATATTTGTAGTATGTAAGTTAACATCTCTTGTATGGTTGTAACTATAATGGGCAACTTGTTAAACAAATTATTGCAAAATTAAGTTTGAAAGTGAAATACCATTAAAAAGTGTTCTATAATAGTTAACTAATATTATAACTAATTGACAATTTTTACATAATTATTAAAGTCATAATTTGGTATATATAACTAATATCATAATGAAATGAATAGTGGTCGAGAGTTTATGAATGCTCAAGTGTTGTATAGTAATATGTTATATTGGTTTCATGTTTCCAATGATGATGATGATGATGATGATGACTAACATCCACTGAGATCGAATTGGTTTGTCAGACCTTAAGAGGGTAAGTGATTACTTGCAATTATTTAGAATTTTGTTTCTGTGCTAAAAAAACATTAAGATAAGATTTCTAAGATTACCATAGTTTTGTGAGTTAAAAGGATAGGGAGGTTGATAGTGTGACATATTTTGAAATTGAGATCTAATTTTGGTATAGCCTGGGCAATCTAAGAGAAAATACTTTTCATCTTCGACCTTCTTTGTGTCACAAAGGTGACACACTCTTTCATCCCATGAAGTTTTAGGAATTGACCAACACCCAATTTCACTATGGAGCTCGTGAGAATTTGTTCTTATCTTAGCATTGTTTATTTTTTTCTCTACACTTGTCAAAACATAGAGATAATTTTGATCTTCTAGATTAGGGTCGATTACATCCTTATAATACCTTAATTTTATTTTTTCCTATAACTCTTTATCATACCACATTTTCTCCTTAAATTTTGATTTAATGATATTTTTAATAGTATGCTTATTTTGCAAATTGATGTCTTCCATGATTCCCCAATGGCTTAGCCAAGACTGGGCATCTTTATGCCATCCTCGCTTGAGTCGAAGGTGGTTATGACTGGATTTTGAAGCAATTATAGGAAGTCTCTTGTATTCCATGTTGTTTAACTTCTTCTTATACATTAGGTATCTAGTCATAGCTGTGCTCTTAATGGGGGAAATACTTGCCTCTAAGAGGAGGATGGGCTAGGGCATATTTCCTTTAATTTTGAGATTATAGGTTATAAAATTATTTTGGATTTTCTCTATCTTTCTTCAGGATTCATGAGAGATACTGCATCCCCAGAATTCACATACATATAGAATAACACGTGTAACAAGAGTCCCAAAGATAAGTTTCTTCTCATCTCATATCCAAGATTGACTGATTTATAATTGTTTTCAAGCCTATAATAAGCTTTCCATCCCCCAATAATCCTTTTCTCAATGCTATAATTCCAGTTGAGGTTATGGTGAATATCGATTCCAAGATATTTATATGAAGTCACTTCCTCCAAGCTGTTTTCATATGCAAATGTATCATACGTTATCTTATTGGATTTAATGATCATGACCTTAGTCTTGTCAGTGTTAACAGTCATACCCATATTGGAGCAAAAATCCTTGAGGATTTTTAGTTTCTTTTCAAGATTGTGGGGACTCCTTGCCATAAGAATGATATCATCAGCATAAAGAAGAAGATTGATGACTATACCAATGAGAGTAGGGCCAACACAACCCGCTTCTTCCAAACAATCTTCTAACTTGTCAATGTATATTCCAAGAAGGGTAGGGGACCAGGGACAACCTTGCTTGACTCCAATATTGCAGTTAATCTCTTTCGACCAGCTCTCAATGTTCTTAAACTTGACAATAATGTTCTCATACAATCTTATTGCAGAAACCATCTCAACTAGAAAGGCTCTTTTATCTCTTCCAACCCATCCCAAAGGTTTTTCCTGGGAACCGTGTCAAATTTTTTTCTAAAGTAAACAAAACAACAAAAAAGATTGGTTTTAGTATTGCAGAACTCCTCTGCAATGATCCTAAAGGTAACAATATGGTCCACAGTTGAATGATATGTCTTAAACTGGGCTTGGCCCTTAACTCTTTTACTGTGACTTTCTAGCCAAAGGCTAATCTTCTTTTCCAAAAAAATTCCATTAAGCTTGGATAAAATTGGCCTAATCATAATGGTCCTATAATTAGAGGGAGTGTTTCTATCCCCATTTAAAAAAATAGGAACAATGAGGCTTTGCGTCCAGGGTTTAGGGAAGCCCTGCTTGACTGTTAAATTGAAGAGCTTGTGTATGTGAGGGATGATGATAGACCCTTCGATTTTAAAAATTTCAGCTTGGTAGGCTTCAATGTCCTTATCTTTCCCATTTGCAAGCTCCTTAACCCCGAACGCTATGTCATCCAAAAAAAAAAACTTCATCCAAAGATAAAATTGTATGCAAAGATGAAGCTTAGAGGTCAACAAAACTTTATGACCACGAATATAGGGAAATACAAAACATCGCCAAAAGGGGAAAATGTGTCAATTACATTCTAGATTAATGTATCTACTTGTTTTCTCTACTTTCTTTGAACTTTTGAATCACATTTACCACAAAAAATATCAAACCTTACAAGAGCATTCATGACAACATTCTACCTCAAAATGTAATTAAATGAATCTCTAAAGTTCATTAGAGGAAATTTTCTTTGAAAATGAGTCTCCTAAGGAAATTGCAAAATAATATTTAATGTGCCACATTAAAACCATGTATGTCACATCACATTGCCATATAAAATAGGCTAATCTAAAATTACGAGATGAGAGTTAAGAATAATAATAAGATGTTTAAATTATTATTCATAGATAATAAATGATAACAAATATCATACAATAAATAATATCTATTAATATGTAATATGAAAATAGAATAAATAATATATTATTAATATATGATAATAATATAAAATAATAATTTATAATATAATCATAATATAATTATATAGAATATATAATCATAATATAATATTATATGAATTAATAACTATAATATAATAGTATGAATGAATGTGACAACATTCAAAGAAATGTATAATATGATATAATAATATTAAATATAATATAATCATAATATAATATCAATTAATAATTATTATAAAATAATACTATGAGATAGGAAAAGGTAAATACTTATTATATTATATTTGTAGTATGAATTAAATATGAAAAGGTTAACACATATTACCATTAATATGAATTAATTATTATACAAAAATTATATAATATTAAATATGAATAAAAATATTTCAACTTTATTATTATTAAATATTATATAATAATTATATAATATTACAAATTAATAACTATATGATATAATATGATGATGATGATTAACATCCACTGCCACCAATTGGTTGGACTTTAAGAAGGTAAGAGAATACTTCAATTTCTTTAAAATTGTATTTCTATGCTAAAAAAACATTGAGAGAAGCGTTCCAAGATCGACATAGTTTTCATGACTTGGGAGGTTAGGAAGGTCGGTAATGTGAAAAATATTTTTAAAATGGGATCTAATATGAGTATATGTAGGGAAATCCAAGAGGTAGTTTTTTTCATCTTCTACCCGCTTAGTGTCACAAAGGTGACATATTCTCTCATCCCATGGTGTTTTGAGAGTTGTCCAATGCCAAGTTTCACTATGTAGTTGGTGAGAGTTTGTTCTTATTTTAGCGATGTTGATTTTCTTCTTTGCATTTTTGAAAATTGAGAGGTAGTTTTGATCTTCTAAATTATGGTTGACCACCTCCTTCTAGTATGTAGTATCTTAATTTCCTTTTATCCACTAATTCTTTATCACACCACATATTCTCCTTAAATTTAGAAGTGATAATATTTGTAATATTATCGATATTCTGTATGATGGTTTCTTCTTGTATTCCCCAATGATTTAGCCAACATTTGACATCTTTATGCCATCCTTGCTTGAGCCACTCATGATTTTGGCTAGAGTTTGAAGCAATTTTGAGGAGTCTATTGCCATATATTATAATAATAATACATTATTAATATATAACGAAAGAACACATTATTATTGATATATAATAATAATGGAAATATAATAAATAACTGATAATAGATATCATACAATAAAGAAAAAAAGTACTAATAATATAAAATATTCCACATTAGTATTTCAAAGATATTGAACATGTCTTGAGATGATCTCACCAAGATCTTAACTAAGCGAAGGTTTACATATGGTTAAATATTGTCAAATATAAATATAACATATAATCATCCTTGACTTTTATATGTCCAACTCAACTATTATGGTTGACTCAATTCTTTGAAATTCTATTGGTTATTGAATTTTAAACTCAACAAACATGGTTTTTATTATAAGGCCCATTTTTGGAGCAAATTTCTTCTAATGGTTTTGGGCTCTAAAAACAAAGATATAACCACATCAGGTGATTGCTTGGATCTCATTGTTAGAGACAATAATCATTGTCCAAGTTAGATATCATTGGGATTCTCTTGCATGGGTGACTATCAATTGTGTTTTGAGTTATTAAATACTTTCGTAACTAAGCCAAGTTGTTCCAAGCACTAAATAAATGTAAAATGACCCCAAAAAAGCCACAATGACCCATGTTAGTTGAATCCACATATAATATAGTATTTAAGGCCAATCCTATATTTTAATGGATAGGCTGGACATATGTGGTCTTATTTGAGGCAAATAAATAAATATTTCTTTTTAGGTCTTCCTTGATTGCATTGCTTGCAATTTCCATAATGGCCATGGTAACCTCCTTGATATCCACCTTGACCTTGATACACTCTATCACCTCCTCTGTGTGGTTGGCCCTGGTTATGTTCTTTCACTTGTGCATGATAGATTGTTTTGTAATTAGGTTTGGTTCGACCATTGTGTTGATGTTCAATTGTATTGTGTGTCAGTTTTTCACAAATGGTACACCATTTAGGTTTAATGTTTTTCAAAATTTCGGGTAGTCTTTTGTTGTGTTGTTTATGATAATCTGACATATTTCATAGTAATATTCAATTTGGACCAATCTAAAGTTTGGATATTTTTCGTTTGAATCACGGTGTTTGCAATAATCTTTAGTGTGGCCTTCATTCATGAAGAAGGTGCGTTGCAACTCACTTCTCCTTAAGGTGACATATTGCAATACAATTTGCATCATCTCCAGTTTCTCTTCAACTTTCTTTTCTAAGGAGGGTGTAGTCTGATCATGATTAGATTCAATTAGTTGTTCTTTCTTAAGGACATTCACATGATTTCATTTCATGCATACATAATGATGCTCTGATTCTTTGAAGTAATCTCACAACACACCACTGTATGAGTAACTCTTTGTAGATGGGGTATGAGGTCTGACTAAGTATATCCTTAAATCATTTGTTGTATTCTTGTACTGATTCTATTGGAATTTGTTAGATTTCTTTCAATTTTTGAGTTGCCAAGTTCTTGTTGTCTTGTGTTTTGTTTTGGATCTGGTTTGGTTATCAATGAAATTCATAAACCATGTTAGGGATGTTTACCTTAGAGCCCCAATAGATGAACCAATGTCTTATGGGATCTTCATCTCCTTCATAAAGGGGTAGGTGATGGTGTGCCATTTTGTTTGTTTTCGAGGGTTTTAACTATAACTACAGTGGAGGCGTTGATAGGGTTGAATGCTTCAATTTTCAACTGGATTTGTCTTCTTATTGTTATTATTCACTTTGGTTGATACTTTTTGGACTTCTTGTCTCGCTGCGTCTATCTGATAAGGTTGGTATTTATATTTTATGAAAATGATTCTTTATGGTCACATCTTTTCGTCACAACTCTCAGTTGATAGCATTCTCTCTTCTTCAGTGATTAAATTTGGTAAAGCAACAAGCTGTGAGATTCTTCATCCGAATAAGTATGCCATTGTTACCATCTTCGGTTACAACATTTATCCAATTTGTTGAAGTTTTGCAACTTCGGGTAGTCATTCTCCATAAGAAAATACAAATAAACCATTATAGAAGACCCCATAATGCACTAGAAAAAAAAACATGACAAGAAGACCAAGTCGGCCCATTGGAACATTTGTAAAGGAAACAAAATAAATAAAATAAAGTTAAAAGGCAAAAAATGACAAGTCAACCTTGCCAGTAAAATAAGGTGAATTGACTAGTATAAATAAAGGCAAGTTCTTTTCATTATTACACATCTCATCAACTCTCCTATTCTAGTGTGCATTTCCTAGTTTCTTCGTGCCATTTGCCAGTTACAATGTCAGTTATCAACTACCAGTTGCACTATCTTTGTCCAGTGATGCGAATGCTTGAGGGTTCTTCCTCACACTAGGGAGTAACTTTCTATGTGCTTGAATTCTTCATTTTTCTGGTGATGTATTTCTGAACTTGTATTAAATTTTTTCTAGAGAAAATTTTGTTGGGTTTTTTCTCCCGAGTTCAGTTTTTCCTAGGATAAATCTTGTGTCTATTGTATATGGCTATCTATCTATGATTCTATTATTTCTGCTGTAGTTTTATTTTAGTTGAAATTTTTAGCATGTAATTATTCTATGATAATAGTGATATTAAAATATGTTCGAAATCATAAGGTAATAATTATCAGATCTGGAAATTTGAAAATTCAACATGGTTTCAAATCTTTGTCGAGATTTGTTGCTACACATGAAATTTTCCACTACTCAGATTTGCACTTGTCAAGCTCGTTGAGAATTTATTGTAGGATGTTGGGACTGATTTTGTCACAGAGCAACTTGCCTTACCCTAGCACATCTATTGCACTTCACATTTGGTCAAACTTGAAATTTTAGGGTTTTAGGCTTATTGACATTTTTGTGGACATTGAACCTTCTGTTTGAGATTTTGTGATTTCGTCATGCACTGATGGTGTACTTTCTAAGAGTTGGAGGAAGCAGTGGTGATGTATCCTACAATGTATGACAACTCAAAATCAAATGGAACAACAACAAGACTCCAAGTTTGCATATTAGGTTTGATATTTTATATTGTTGCATCTTAAGTAAATGCTGTAACTGAGACAACAATCTTTAGAGGACTATTGTTGATGAGTACTATTTATTAGTAACATTTGAATATTGTTGGTGCGATGATAATTATTGTTTAATAATAATGATGTAATTGTTTGCAAGATGAATTAATCTCTTCGCTAGCCTAGTAACCCCATGAAAAGGTTAAATTCCATGTAGGTTACCATGGAGATGTTCTTGTTTTGTTCTTGTTTCGGGAAGGTTAGCGTGGAGGACTGATTGGTCACAACACTAGAAAAGTGTTGTTCTTGTCTTTTGTTCTTTTTCTTGTTACATGTAGGTTACCGTGGAGGAATGATTGGTCACAACACTAGAGGAGTGTTGTTCTTTTTCTTGTTCTCGTCTAGTCACATGTGATAGCTCTGAGAGGGAGCTATAGTGATGATTGCAGGTGGAAATAGATTTGATGGTCTCTAGTTTGACACATCGAGCAGACTTCCTAGACATGGAGTTGTGGACATGACAATATACATCCATGTATCGAAGGAGAAGAATGTTAGAAATAAAGACATGTGCTAGTTTTTCCATAGACAATATAGAAATATTGTCACCTAACCATAGGTACAAAGACCAGCCCCGAGCACCTTAACCTTGACAGACAAAATAATTCCAGAAGTAGACGAATAAACAACCAAGGTAGCACACCTTTCTCCAAGGCTAGAGCACCAAGAAAGAATATACAAAGACCAAGAAGAAAGTCCAAACCATAACCAAGAGAAAGACCAACCAAAAACCAAAATCTCAGTTGCAGCAGCTGCACTCCCTCTCCAAGCTTGCGCACCACTAGTCTTATGCATTTTTGAGTGAGTGAGTGTCAAATGAGCTCTAACACCCTCTATTTATATTGATATATCTCACTTGACTGGGTCGAATTATCTTTCTGGAGGCTGATAACTCAATATTAAATATTCTCTTGAGTCGACTTGTCTTCTAGGTTTATTGTCAAATGTTTTAAGATTTCTCTTGCTTCTTGAAATATTCTAGTCTTGTCAAAGGTTACACGTGAAGGTTAATACCTCCCACAACTACCATAATATCAACACTCCCTCCTATCTAGGGAGGTATTAAAGGAAATGGTCATGAGCACAAACAAACCATTCAACCGGTAGAATCATCATAGCCACACATGCTATCTCATGATCACATAGATCAACTCATGAGCAACACCATCACTATTAATATCATCTGATAACATCAATTGCATCATCTCTCGAAGCCATACTCCATCTGAATAATCGTGCATGATGCTAAATAAGTCACTCTCTCCACATAGTGATACAAGAACCATTCTTCTTATCCGGACATATGTACTAGAAGAATAATTGTTCCAACAGATGTTGGAAGTCACGCCATGGGCTACAAGGACTATTCTTCTAATTTGGACACATTCCCTAGAAAAATGATTGTCTTGGACCATTTTCCCTTCAACCACTACTGTGAACTTAGCGAAAATGTCTATCCTGTACCAATCTTTCCACTCTAGTCACTGCTGTGAAATCAGGGAGACGAACGATTCTTATAATCCAGACATACATCCTAGAAGAATAGTTTTCCATGGTACATTAACAATATGTAAACCTGGACCATTCTCAACAAGGAGAATGTCTTTCCACCAACAATATTTTAACCTGGACCATCCTCCACAGCAAGGATGTCTGTCCACCAACAATCTATCCTTTGTGGACTATTCTCCTCCTAGAGAATGTCTGTCCATTAGCACACTGACTATCCATATAGCTGGAAATCATCTCCAACACTAGTGGTAGTTTGCATGGAAATCAAAACAATGCCATCCAATAGAAAAAAAATGTGTATATCCATAGTACTACACAACTACTACCCAGTGGTACACAACCACTCCTAGTAGCACACGACTACTAACCAATGACACATTATTTGGATCAAATCCACCACATTAACATACAACTATTGTCCAAAAACATACAATCTCCACAACAATCATATCATCTGATATCAACCTGCATAAACAATATCAAGATACAAACTAAGTCATATGGTCCATTCTTCCACTCACATTTGTGAGATCTGGAAGAGAACATGCCCTAAGAAAGTAAAACATCAACCATGGGCTATCTGGACTATTCTTCCCAAGCATAGAAGAATAATTGTCCCTGATTTATGATCCTGGACCATTCATCCGACACTAATCATAGTGTAACATGGAGAGAATGAGTCTTCCCTAGGGAATGCCTGTCCTTGATTGTTGAACCTGAACCATTCACCTAACTGGGCCATTCCTCCGGCACTAATCACAATGCAACTTGAAGAGAATGAGTCTTCCCTAGGGAATGGATGTATCTGATTGGTGAACCTAGACCATTCACCTAACTGGGAAATTCTTTCGGCACTAATCATAATGCAACTTGGAGAGAATGATTCTGCCATAGGGAATGACTGTTTAGACCATTTCCTATGGAAATGAATGTCCTGCACCAACCTCCAAAAGGGACCATTCTTCGAAAATGCTCACAACTGTGAACTTCGAAAGAATGACTTCCCAGCGAGGTGGACCATTCTACTTGACCACTACTCGGAGTGACTGCCAAGAAGAATGATTGTCCTCAACCTTTCCCCCACACTATCCACACAGGGAATCACTGCCTATTTTACATCAAAAATCTATCAGACCATTTTCATTACAAAAATGACTATTCGATCTGGACCATTTTCCGAACTGGAAAATGACTGCCCGTTAGAAATCTTGAACCACTTTCCGGACTGGAAAGGAATTTCCCAACCTGGACCATTTTCCGAACTGGAAAATGACTGTCCATAAATCAATAAAATATCAGTGCTCCCTCCCAACCTGGGAGTAATCACTTCATTTTTCAATAAGGAAGTCCTCTCCATGAGCTTAGCTTGTCCCTTAAGTACACAAACTTTTTATCTTGGATAGAGGCTTTACCAAAATATCTGCTATCTGCTCATCTGTGGAGATATACTGGAGAACCACTTCTCCCCTTTGGAATTTATCATGGAAAAAATAATTCTTGATCTCAATGTGCTTCGACCTATCATGGAACACCGGGTTCTCTGAAATCTTCACATAGCTTTGATCATCACAATATATCATAGTCAAATCCATCACCTGATCAGAAAGTCTAGAAACCAACTTACAGAGCCACACTTCTTCCGTACAAGCATCACAAGATGCAATATACTCTACTTCTGTAGTGCTAAGTGCAACAGACTTCTGCTTCTTGCTAGCCCATGACATCATGGCAAAGCTCAAACTGAAACATATCCAAGTAGCACTTCTTCTGTCATCTACACTCCCTACCCAATATGAATTGATAAATCCATGCAACTGTATATCATAACTTAAATTTCCCACAAAAAAAATCAAGTTGAGTATTCTCCAAACACATTAACGAGCCAATCAATTTTCGATATAGAGACGAGTCTACTGGATTAGAGTCTGTCAACTTCTTTAGATATATCATCATGGGGGTTTTCCATGGATTTTCAATCCATCATCCCGGACTTCTGAAGAACCATTTCAATATACTTCCTATGTCATAAGAAGTTTTCACCACTCTTCTGTTGTACATGAGAGGCTCTGCACCAAGTTTCCTTGAATCCATACAATGTCTTCTTCCATCTGCATACAAGGGTATCTTTCTGGTATATCTAAAAACCTTGAGGTTTTTCTATATACGTTTCTTATTCAATTACTTTTTTGAGAAGAATAACCTTTACATTCATCTGATGTAAACTCCAACCCATGGATACTGCAGGAGATATAATGGCTTAGGTAGAGGTATATCTGGTTACTAGAACAAGTTGTCATCGTAGTCTTCTCCCTCCTATTGGGAGAAACCTATAGCCCCAAGTCTCACCTCGTATCTATCAATTCTTAAGTCTTTTTCACAATTTCTCACATACATTATTATTCATCACAACTTCCTTCCATTCCTCCTGCTTGACTGCTTCTAGTGGGCTCAAACTGGTTCA
>JZKD02S0864188.1:43884-55555 GCA_000966675.3 Picea glauca
ATATATATATATATATATATATGTATTTGGAACAATTAAGGACATTTTGGAATACTGTTAACACTTTCTACTTATGTTAGTAATGTCAAGGAATTCGAGAGGCTAGGTTATGGAAAGGCCATCCTTAGATATACATGACTAGTATATAGTATGAGTGGCTTCTGAAATAAAAACCCTTATAATGACAGTAAGGTTTATTACTAGAGGGAAATATATAAACCCCGCGAGAGTTGAATAGAGACAATATCTTCCCTTTAACTTGTCTTTACGTCTTTCGAATATGTTATTTGAAAGGAAAGAGAGTTAATGTCCCTAATTTTTTTTGTTGTTTGGTAAATTTGGGGAACATTACATTGGCGATGACATAAAGCTTCATGATATTGTCACCATGCAAAAGACCGCCCTGGTTAGGAAAATTCTCAAGCAAAATACCATCTTTGGACTCGATCAAGGAATGTACTACATCAACTTTTCCCACCCATCTTGGATATGAACCATCCAACGTTGTTCTTGCAAAAGGGTGGCTAGCATGGACCTTCAAATAAGAGAAAGACGTCTCTGCTATTCTCTCATGTAATGTCCCTAATTCAAATCCCATTTGTAATTGTACATATAGGCTAGTAAGCCATTGGTATCAATTGTAAATGTAAATGTACATAAAGGTTGGTGAGCCTTTGGCACCAAGTTTTGATTTTGCGTGCACCTGAGTAGTGTGCGAGGATTGTTATCAAATAAAGGGTGCACACATGTCATAGTGTTGTGCACACCTGGGTAAGTGGGAGTGGTTGAACATCAAAGGAAGGGTGCACACTTTTCACAGTGTTGCACACATTTGAGTAAGTGCGCGGGGATTACCTTGAAGTGCGCATCAAGCCTATATATATATATATATATATATATATATATATATATATATATATATATATATATATATATATATATATATATATATATATATATATATATGGGGCCAAAGGGCCTGTGTGGTTATGAGGCTGGTGAGCCGAAATACAAATAGAACAATGTGCCTATCCTTGTAAAATGTAATCACACTCAAGTTATTAATAATATCACATCGCAACGTGTAGATAGATTAGAGGAAAAGATATGGGGGGTTAAACTCCACCAAAAAAGGGAAAAGGGGGGGACTTAAGTCCGAGGGAATATTTTATTAATATTTTAAAAAATTGTAATTTATGGATATTTATTTATCCTAAGTTCTTGAGGGATGGGAATGAGTCACCATGTGGCTAAAGATAGTTCTAAATGTGATAAGTATCTAGTTTAAGGCATGCTAATATATTTTTGAACCTTAGTGTATTTTGGGGGGAGTTCATTTATTTTCTAATGTGCAAAAGGGGTCAGACCATCTGAAGGAAAGACGAGAATTACCTTAACTACAGAGAAAAGATTGAAAAGGGGTTTTATGCATGATAACTAGATTATTTTATGTTGAAGAGGTGGGTTGTCAGGTCTGTGCTCATTCTCTCCAAGTGAGATATTTGCTGACGAAGAGGCGGGTTGTCAGGCCCATGAGAATTCTCTTCAGGTGAGAGTTTTGGTGGGAATTGTTCCCTGGTGTGCTGGGAATTAGATATAGGGCTCTGCGACTTCCTATCTGGATTATTGCTAAATCTATGGAAGGGAAGTGGGGAAAATGAGGGAATGTTGAGAAGAGAAGGGGCACACTTCCTGGGGTGGGACAAGCGTGTGAGGAATGAGATACTGTAGGCTAGTTGCAGCAGTGGAACCTTGGACTGAACAATTCCGCTGAGTATCAGACCTTATCCAAACATTAGGAACCCTTTTTCCCTAATGGAGTTTAAGCCTCATCTTGGGGGTGACCTGTTGCTGAAAGTTTATGAGCAACATAGTTTATGGTTGGGAGAAATGTTTGAGTTCTGCGTGCGGTTAATGAATTTTCATAAAAGATAAGTGTCCTTATGTGCTTGTCTCATTTATCGTGTGCATAATTATCTACATTTAATATGGGATTAATTCTTGTATGATGTTTCATATAAGTAATTGTTGTTATTCTATATAATGCTGCTTGCACATGTAAGTGTGGTGTTGATATTTAGTATTTGTAGTCGTACTTGCTGACTATTAAAATTTTTGTTAGTTATTTTTGTTAAGTTAACCTTATAATCATGGTCATGAGTCTCCAAGGTGAGGTTAGCATGGCCACGTGCATAGGGAAGTAGTCCACGTGCATAAGGAGATTTTTTTTCTTCATATGACGCTAGAATGGTTGCACACGCAGTAGTGATTACATGTTTAGAGTGGAGTACACACATACTAAGGTTGTGTGCAGTATGCTTCTTCATGAAGATGTATTGTGTTATTTCCACTGTTATAAGTTGTGTTAGAAAAGGAAAGTTGTGTGGTAATACCCAACTTGGGGTCAAGCGCATTACTTCAAGTATTTTGCGCAGATCAATGTTAGAGAAGAATATGCACACTAGTTTTTGGAGTAGCGTTAATCAAGAGTAAGTTGAGTATGTTACAAATTGGCATCAAAGCTGGTTCCCAACTAGGAGGATGAGTACGTTACACATTGGTATCAGATCTGGTACCCAATTAGGGGGTTGGGTACGTTACATATTGTTATCAGAGATGATAAACATATAGGAGGTTGGGTACATTACAAATTGGTATCCGAGCTCTGGTTTCAACACTAAGCTTGAATGGGTCGAATACCTACTTAAGACAAAATTCAGACTGGTAAGTGACTGAATTTGGAATTACAATGTGGCCATGGTGCGCATAAAATAAAAATGCACAAGTGTGTGAACTAAATTTTTAACATTGTCGGGTGTGGCTCTGGAAATGCACAATAAACAATGGTGCACAGGTTTGCACACTAAAATTTGGGGCTACATGGAGAAAACTTGTGGTGTATGCGTAATACTAATACGTGGTGTATATGTTAAATATTGACATCATGCATTGGTACGTGTTGAATACTAGTGCACACATGAACTTCATAATGAAGAAAGAAAGAGTAAAGGGTATTTGGGAGAATTTCAAATGACCATGATGTACTACACAAGCCTCAAAATTGTGCAAGGGAGCAGTTGATGGGAAAGTTTTGGAAAAATGAGTCCAATTATTCACTGATAAATTTTGGAATTGGGAGGTTAAAATCATCCAAGAAATAAGAAGAAAGGATTTTGACAAAATGGTGCAGATTTTTCATGAAGTTATTGCATGAATTTTTCTAACAAATATTATTGCCTGCACATTTTGCAGAATCTACAACGATTAGAGCAGGAAAAAATCAATGCAGAAAGTAAAAAAGAATGGAAGATGCGTAGAAAACTTATAATCATGATGATGAATTTGGGGTTTTGTATTTCGATTTGGGTGTTGATGGTATATAATCCAAGGAGGAGGGCATAAACTTGGTAGAAACCATAAAACAACTGCAAAAAGATGTTTAGAGCTATAAATATGATAATGAGAGGCTTATGAAGGCCAAGTAGCATCAAGATGACTTCAATATCAAGTTAATTCAAAGTTTGGAAAGAATAGAAAAAAAAATGGATAAGAAGACATAGTCAAGTAGGTCAAGGAGTCACAGGTCTCCCGGTGAAGGAAGAAAAACAAGAAGTGATGATAGGAAACATCACCACTCACCAAAGAATTCATTTAGGAAAGTGTGTGGTATCTCAAGTCCATTTCCCATCATAAAGTATAATAGAAGGAATAGGGTAGTCGAGCTACATGGAGATGGGGAAAAGAAGGATGAAGATGCAGAGACTTGGTTTCTAGGTACGAGGAAGTACTTCCAATTGCATAATTATTCTATGCATGAAGAAGGAAGAATTTCCATCTATCAACTAAAAGGAGAAGCATCAATGTGGTGGGATCATTTCGTACAAGTGAAACACATTGATGAACAAAAGGTTACTTGGAGGGAGTTCAAGAGGTATTTTCAAAAGAAATACTTAACCAAGCGATACTATGATGAGAAAATAAAGTAGTTCTTTAAACTCAAGCTTGGGAGTATGACAATAGATTAAAATGAAAGAATATTCCTAGAGTTGCTGAAATATGTCGCATTCATCAAGGATGAGAAAGATAAAATTTAGAGGTACCTGAGTAGGTTTCCTTCATTTATCAGTGACAAGATACATTATGATGACCAAGATGCCAGGATTATCTTCCAGATTAGACACTCTGCATGGGTAGAAAATTTGGTTCCTGTGAGGAAAAAGTCTGGGGAGATCCACCTATGTGTAGATTTTAAAACCTCAACAAATATTTAGAAAATGACAACTACCCAGTCCCACCAATCGAGCAGCTCTTGCAGACCGTGTCTAGCTTTGAGATTTTCTCCCTGCTGGATAGTTTTTTAGGTTACAACTAAGTTCTAGTTTCGGAGGAAGACCATTTGAAGACTACCTTCTGAACCAAGTGGGGAACCTTTTCTTATAAATGCATTCCCTTTGGGTTGATCAATGCAGGGGAAACCTTCCAAAGGGCTATGGACGCAGCGTTTCAGAGACTGATCAATAAGTGTGTAGTATTCTATTTGGATGACGTGATTGTATATTCAAAGAACAGAGAAGATCATATCCAACACTTAACCCATATTTTTGAAAGGTGTAGGAAATACAGTATATCCTTAAACCCTAAGAAAACTATTTTTGGCGTCAAGGAAGGTAAACTACTAGGTCATATTATATCTCAAGAAAGGATTCACATAGACCCATAACAGATTACGGCTATAGCTCAGCTTCCATTACCCCACAACAAGAAGGTTATGCAATCATTCTTTGGGAAAATCAATTTCGTGAGAAAATTCACCCCCGATTTCGTTGAAACGATCAAACCCTTACAAAATATTATCCATAAAGATGTTGAATTTAAGTGGGATGATGAATGAAAAAGTTCTTTCAGCAATATTAAGACTGCAATATCTCAAGCCCTAGTTTTACGAAGTCTTGATTTTAGCAAATATTTATTCCTCTATACTTTCGCCTCCTACCAATCGTTATCTACAGTATTGACTCACAAGGATGACGACAACAACGAGGCCCCGACATCATTCATGAGAACTAATCGCCAAGGGTTTGAACTAAATTACCCTGCTATAGACAAGAAGGTTTATGCAATATACAAGGAAATGAAACACTTCAGATCTTACATCCTGAAGAACCACACCAAAGTCATCGTACCTCACCTTGCGGTCCGATCTCTTTTCACTCAACAAGAGATGGGGAAAAGAAGAGGAAACTGTATGTCAGTAGTCCAAGAATTTGATATAGATATAAAACCTGCTAAAATGGTTAAGGGACAAAGATGATGCAAACTAGCAAAAGAGGTCTAGGACCAAGTAAATTAAGACCCCAAATGGGAGAATGAATTGGAATTATGGTGTGGTGAAGCTTCATACATCTCCCCAGGGAAAGAGTCTTGGTATGAGAAACTGACTTATCTCTTACATCATGGGACTTGCCTAGAAAACCTAAATCCTAGGGAAAGGAAAGCCCTCAAGTTAAAATCAACACAATATCACCTCATAAATTTGGTGCTCTTCCATGTTAATTATGATGGGGTACTTTTAAGATGTCTAGAACGTGAATATGCAAAAAAGTTTTTGAAGGAGCTCCATGATGGTCCTGCAGGAGGACATTTCATAGGAAACACCACTGCTCATAAAATACTGAGAGTTGGCTATTGTTGGCCTACTTTGTTCAGGGACGTTCACACATACACTAAAAACTGTAAAACTTGTCAAATAAGCGTAGGGAGGGAAAAGAGAGTAGTTGTCCTGGGCCAAACTGTGGTCGTTTCCAGGCCATTCGAGCAACGGGGGTTAGATATCATAGGAGGAATTACACCGAGTTCTTCAAAACATCATAGATACATACTAACTACCACATACTATTTCATGAAATGGGAACAGGTAATATCTATGACTCATGTAAGCGAAAAGGTGGTGATCCAATTCATAGAACAACAGCTGATCACAAGGTTCAGTATGCCTTCTGTCCTTTTTTTTGATAATGCCGCTTACTTTTCTTCCACCCTATTAACAGAGTTTTCTCTAGAAAAAGGAATAATAATCAGATACTCTGCAAAATATTATCCATAGGGGAATGTGGTGGAAGAATCAACCAATAAGAACCTAGTGATGATATTAAAGAAAATAGTCGCAGACAACCAGAGGAATTGGCACAGTTCACTCCATAACGCCTTATGGGATGATAGAGTAACACCGAAGGAAGCTATAGGAAATTCACCATACTTTCTAGTATACTGACAGGAATCCATTCTCCTGAATGGGCTATATCTTCCATCTCTTCCTCCTGAATGGGCTATATCTTCCATCTCTTCAACTTGTTCAGAATTCTAGAGGAAAACCCTCATCAGTTATACAACAAAGAATTGATACCATCCTCATGATGGAAGAAGAGAGGGAGAAAGAAAAATAAAAGTTCATAGCTCATCAATAGATAGTTAAAAGGTGGTTTGATAAGCATAAGACCAAAGAGAAGAATTTTGAAGTAGGAGACCTATCCCTAAATGGGACAGAGCAAACGAGACGAAGGGAAAACATTCGATGTTTCAAAATTTATGGTTCAGACCTTTTCAAGTGGCTGAGAAAATTGGGGTAGGAATATATTGTTTGCAGAATCTGAGGGGGGAACTTGACGCCCTCTCGGTGAATGTCCAAGCCCTAAATCAATATTTTCATTAAAAAAAAATGTGTGTGGGTATTTTCACGATGTTTTTTTGTAGGGTGGGTCGATTGCAGAATGCATTTTTGTTTTTATTTTTTTCTTCTGCTCTTTTGAATATTTTGTTTAGCAAGATAGTGGTTGACCTGAATTCATGCGATATGACAGACTCCGTTCCCGACTCATATCTCACATGCAACACAAGAAGCTCTAGGAGACCTGTCATTGTTTTAAAGGGTTTTCTATCTAACCTGCAGATGAAAAACCTTGGGAAAATGATGAAGTGTCTGCCTGGTGGTATGGTAAAACCTTAAAGGAAAGGTGATAAGCTAGAAAGGACTACATGTACCTCAAAAATAGAGCTAGCAAAAATTCACCTTAACCATCTCATTTTGCAAATAACAAATGTCCTCCTCTCCCACTTGATCAAGGCATTCCGCCGAAATAAAATCAACTATATCAAATGAGTGCACAGTAGGAGAGGGTATGAAGATAACTCTATCGGGGATATGGACACTGGATGGCAGTGGATCAAGGTCTGTGACATCCAGATGACTCCGCCGGGGCTATGGACACTCGCTGGAAGCGGAGCAACACCGTAAAAAGTGAACAAGGATAAATAAATGGCGTGGGGCCAGTGAATTATTTACTCGACTCTTTTAAAAGGAGGAGTTAGTCAGGGTTATAGGAAATGAAGGTGAAATAAAGGTTGAAAACCCCATAGGAAGGCCCGTATGCATCAACCAGGGAATTTCAACTCCAAGGATAAAAGAGGCTCTGATAAAATAAAACCAGTTAAGTTCTTAACCAGTGTTTGCATCAACTGAGCCCGAGGTAGGAACAAATATTATTCTTTCACCTGGTAAGTCTCCATTTGTTGAGCACTCAACACACCCTAAAAAAGCCTCTGTCAAATTTTCACTTTTTTTTGGGTACCACTTGATCTTCTGCACTGTCTGATTCGATTTCATTTTTTGAAAATGTTTTGTCTTTGCTTATTTTTCATGAATCTCATCACCTATTCAGGTTTTCTTGAACTTATGAAACCTCATGACTAAAAAGACCTTAAACACCTGAATAAAGAATTGACCACCAAACACTTCACCGAACACGCTCAGGGTCGGTATCAGAAGGAGTTCAAAGAAGGAAAAAGAACCATTTGGAAAAACTCAGTCGCTGAGCACTAATCTCCATCGGCATCAACAAAAATAAGTTTTGGTTTGTGCATAAATATATCGCCAATATCCTATCCCCCTTTGGCATCGGTAAAAGATGCGGGGTGACAGGATTTAACGAAGAACGGAAAGACATCACCAATAGTCGATGCTCGACGCTTTATCAGAATCGGGGAAAACTGAGAAGGATGACAACAAACATTCTGACCGTGATAAAATTCATTCTCTATCGTCGATTCCCAATGCATTTCGGCATCGGGACATTTTCAAGGGAGCCGATCCGAAAGCGATTTGATAGGTTTATCGACAATAGCTGATCTCGGGCACTTTTTAACATCTACAAGCTATGGTTTTCTTTAGAACGAATAACTTAAGGAAAATACCGACTCATATTAATACAAGCGAATTAAGTCACCGGTTTTCAACACCACATGTCTTTACTAGGTAAGAGGGTCGTACGGTCTAGTGCCATCTTGAGTTATCCTTGGTTCCCTAGGTTCGAGTCACACCTCCAAGGAAGATTTTTCACATCATCAATGTACGGTGGTATCGATCGGCGTCAGAACTTTTTGCAGGAGGTTGTTAACGAAAAAAATTCATATCACCCCCGATCCCCGATCCACCCATTGAGAGAGTGACAGGATGGGACGTTTTAGCATTAGATACGATCGGATTTTGACCATTTAAGGAGATAATTAATACATGATCCAAAATTAGTTTCTACCTCGTGCTCCAATCAGAACAACCATTTAAAATCACCAATAGACCACATAAAAACCCATGCATCTGTCATCAACCCACGATGAATTTAAGTTGTAGAGATTCAACGACAGATTTGTTAAAAATTCACTCATAACCCGAATTGAATGGCTGATGCGACATGGTAAGATATTTTCTGTTTAAAATATATTGAGCCGTTGTAAACAAAATCATTTTAAGTGTAAGAAAATTCCAGAGCATCCGAAGGAGCAAGACGAGAAACTATAAGGCTGTATTGATCCTGTGATTGTCAAAATAACCAGTTTTTAACAAGCTTCAGAGGTATGTATCCGAGTTTGTAAATTCACTCGTTGTAGCTTTTGTATGTGAGTTTCTCAGTTTTTATACAGTCCCTCAAATTTTGTTTAAGTTGCAAGAACAATGCCGTCGAGAAATCCAACCACCAGATGCTTGCCAAGAGCACCAAAGATGAAAGAACCAGAGACGGGTGAAGGTTCTTCTCCAGGGACTGCGAGGCAATTAGAGTATGCCCCTAGGCTGAAGCCAGTCGTTAAGACAAAAACAAATAAGGTTTTCGTCCATCCCCCATCCTTTGGTGATACAGAGGCAAGAAAAGGGTCCAAGATGGCTCTCCCACATTGGGGGGATCTCTTTAAAAGGATTAGCCGAGAAGAGTACCTAGAATATGTTCCACACAGTGATCCACATGTAAGGGAGCTCAAAAACCAGGTGTTCCCAAACATCCGACGGTCCTATATACATATGGTGGAAAGAAGAACCCTCATTTTTACCTGCATAGTAGTCCTGAATTGGCTCATCGACCACATAGACACACATAAGTGTTTAATTAATGATGACAATGGCGGGTGTGTCGGAGTTTTCCTCCCGTTAGAAGTTCAAAAGTATTACAAACTCAAAGACCCAGAGGATTGGCTAAACACAGAATTCGTTGTGAAGTTCTTCAAACACCACGACACCAGCCGGGTGATGGCCTCATGGTGGAGGGAGGACAAGAAGTTTACCAACTGGAGCATTGGCTGGTATGGGACAACCAAATTAAGGGAGCCATATGTCTATTTGATGACTCTCATCTGTCAATTGTATGGAGAGAAATATTGCTCCAATTTTTCAGAGGTTTGGATTCCTTTGGCATACAAAGTTGTGATTGTCGGGTGCAGCTTCAACTGGGGAGAAATAATCTCCAAGAAACTAAGCATCTGTGTGCAGCAGGGCTAGGCGCCGAAGGAAGGGAAAGCACCAATGTTTTACATGGCTTCATACTTTCTCGATGTCATGTGCGCCATAAATGTTATCACCGACATGAATACGAGCTGGCATGTTGCATAGCTCTCGGTCCAAGTCTATTTAAGCATGCTATGGGAAAAAAGGTATAAGAAATCCTACTCCCTCATTTGTGATGAATTCATCGCCTGGATTTATTTTATTCTTTTTAAGAAGGAATGCCCAAGGCTATCGACGACAACCAAAAATATGATATCCAAGTTAGGCCATTGGTATTTGGATGAGAGCACCACCTACATCAGGGTGTTGGGGGCCACTGAAGCACCACATCTCCTACTAGTTCATGTCCCAGACCGACTTGTATTAGGAGAAATATGTTATCAAACCATCTTGCGGGGCTACAATGCCACCTTGGTTAAGGAAAAGAAACAGGCTTTCATACCCTATGGCTTCCATATAGGGTTCTACTTAGTAAAGGACATTGCTCAAGTGTAGTGGCCATGTTATTTAACATCAATTAATTCTACAAACATAACAATAAAATTCAATAATTCCTTTTAATTGAGCACATACGCATTTTAAATTGATCAACGAATAATAAAATTTTATAACAGATTAAAAACAAATACATAATTTTAAATACCTGGGTCTGATGCTAACCCTCCATCTGTCCGCTTGCCTTGTTGACCATTGCTGAACTGTGTAAACACTGCCCAAAACCTTGTTCCACCCTGCCAACTAGGACAACTTCCTAGCTCCAGGATATCATATGGATATCCTGGCCCGAGTGCCCAAAACCTCCAGCAAACCGGTGCCTGTATTGATCCAATCCAACTACAGAACTCAACTCCCCTCCCTGCAATCCAAGAGAAACCTCAAAGAAAAACAATCCTCCCGTAGAATGATCCCCCTTCCTTCCTTCGTAAACCTCCCCTCATATCGCTCCTTCACTGCCCTCCTCCCATTTACTCCCTTACCTACACATAGTTAATGCCCCTTATCCTTTCATTTAATATTTTATCCTTTCGTAATTAATACCTTATCCCTTTCCGTGTACGTAACCTTTTTAACAATATAATTTATTAACCCCCTTTTATTTCTTTACTTAATTAATTAATGAGTTAATTAATAATTAATTAATCCTTGACAATAATGAACAAGTAATTAATAATAATTAATTAGTTAAAGTTATTTAAGAAATAATTATTGTATAGCTAACTTTTAGGACAATTAGATTATTAAATTAATTACAATTAATAATCCTATACATCTATTTAAGCAGGGTCGTTACATACACCCCCCCTTCAGGAAACTTCGTCTCGAAGTTAAGGTATCTTATGGTACAAAGGAAAATAAACATGGTTCACACATTCATAACAAGTAACCGACATTATCAGTAAGTAAGTCAAGAAAACTCATGCATACTAGTGTATATGTACAAGAAATGCATGTGTAGCTAGTACATGCAAGTCTCGTGCATGTATTAATAATCAAAACTACCATCCTTTAGTAATTATGTATGCATCCAATCTAGTCAGAAAGACTAGTCTTTTATAAAAGACAACAACCAATCAATTGTTTGAGAAATCCTTTAATTACTATTATCCGGTTCAACAAATTTTTTTTTTTAAACAATTGTGGTTTAGTTACGTAATAATGAATATTCATATATACACATTTCTCTTTTTTGTTTTGAAGGGAAAACATTAAATTCCACCACAAGACAGATATCCATACCTTCTCAACTATTACTACTCATCCTTCCTCCCTAACCTACTTCCATCTCCATTCCTATCCTTCCTCTACTAGACTATCTTGGAGCGTCAACTATATTGACCTAACTCC
>JZKD02S0864188.1:105904-147110 GCA_000966675.3 Picea glauca
TATATAATTATAGAAGTGGCCACACACATTCTTCATGTAACACAAGTAAGGAAAAGGAACTTCATTATTCATTCTGTGCTTTAAGTTGACAAAAAAATATTCAGTACTAAGTCTGGTGACATTCTGTAATTTTTATGCTTCACAAGAGTGAACATAATTCATCCATAATATTATTCCAAACCTAAATGACAGATACATTCCATTAAACCAATTTAGTCATTCTAAACAGAGAAGGAGATAGAATGCATATCTGGATCGCTTCATGGGGAGACAAAGGGAACAACCATGTTCCTCCCAACCGTAGGACAGGGCAGCCAAATCACTTGCCCAATCCACCCCCTAGCCTGACCATGAATCCATGAGGGCTAACTCGGAAAACTCCTCCTCAACAATGTATTTCAGTTTTAGTAGACTCCTCTTGCCTCACACTCAATCAATAGTGTTCATAACAACAATAACAAAAAACAATAGTCTCTTTTCCCCCGCATACTAGATAGTGTACTGCCTCCTCACATATGGTATTTAACCAAACAATCCTTTTTCCTAGGTCTTTCTTTCCCCCTTGGGAATTTTCACAACTTTCTAAATCCCTGATTTTCAGGGGCTGCCAATGGCCAAATCTCTGATTTTCCACTTGTAACAATCAGCCCAGAGGTAGTTCCAACATGTTCACCACTCATGGAGTCATGGTCAGCTGATTTTAACATGGCTGTTCCATTTGTCCTCCTGCAATCAATATAAAAATATTCTTTTTTCATAAAAGTATCATAGTCAAATAGTTAGTTGGGTCAAATCAGATCTCTTCCCAACAGTCATAATAATCAATTACAATTATCAAATTCAAATTTTGAAATTGCCATAAATGGCAAAAATTTTCCAAATTCAAATTTACTAAAAACGAAATAATTTTCCAACAATTTTTTTTAAATTTCAAAAATACTTTATTTTTGGGGATGTCACATCCTTTCCCCCTTCAATAAAACACTGTCCTCAGTGTTCATTCCTTTCTTGGAACATGATTGGATGAGATCTCTGCAAATCTCCCTCCAAATCCCAAGTGGCCTCCTCAGGACTAAAGCACTTCCATTGCACCTTTACCTGAGCAACGACTCTATTCTGAAGTGCTATTTCTCTCCGGTCCAGAATACACAGGGGTTCGACCTGGAACTTGCCTTCGGGTTCCACCTGCACAAAGTTCCAATCAATCACATGAGTAGGATCATGAACATACTTTTTCAACAAAGAAACATGAAATACATTATGAATTCTTAGATTAGTTGGAAGTGCAAGTTGGTATGCTACGGGTCCAATTCGAGCTAGTATCTTGAAGGCCCCACAAAACCTGGGTCCATCTTGACACAGTTTCCTAACTTCAACAAAATTTTTCGGGCTTTGACCTTCAAATAAACATGGTCTCCCACTTGGAATTCCAAGTGTCTTCTTTTTTGATCTGCATAGCTCTTCTGTCTGTCTTGTTCTTCTTTTAAGTTCTGTTGTACTTTCCTTACCATGTTCTCCATTTCTTGGAGCATCTCTGGTCCAACCATGTGTCTGTCAACTGAGTTATCCCAACTAATTGGAGTCGTACACTTTCTTCCATACAGTACCTCGAAAGGGCTTAACTTAGACGAAGTTTGGTACCCATTGTTATATGCAAATTCTACCAAGTGTAGATAGTCTTCCCACTTGTTTAGTTTTGTTCTTACGTACATGCGAAGCATATCCTCTACGATTTGGTTTTTCCTTTCGTTCTGTCCATCCGTTTGTGGGTGTTAACTCGTACTGAAATTCAAATTATTATTTATCCCTACAAACAATTCCTTCCAAAAAGCGGATGTGAATTTTACGTCTCTATCTGAAATCACCATTTTAGGAATACCATGCAGTCTAAAAATTTCTTTCATAAATATTTCAGCAATGTTTATAGCTTTAAAAGTAGACTTTACAGGAATAAAGTGTGTAGACATACTGAGTTTATCGATTACAACCATAATAGAATCATTCCGTTTCTGAGTTTTTGGAAAACCTGTTATAAATTCCAGCGATATGGTCTCCCATTTCCATTATGGTACTGGTAATGGCTGTAATAGGCCAGCTGGATGCTGGTGTTCGGCCTTAACTTACTGACAATATTGGCACTTAGCCAAGTATTCTGCTATTTCTCAATTCATATTAGGCTAGTGAAAAAGTTTTCTAAGTGTTGTTATCATTTTCTAGTATCCTGGATGGCCAGAGTACGGTTTCTTATGCACTTTGTCCAAGACTATTAACTTTAACTCTGCTGAATCTGGTATGTAAAGTCTATTTTTAAATCGTAATAGTCCCTTCTTGTCGACACTTAGATATGGTTTATCTGAGTTTGCGGTACTGTTTTGTAATTCTGCCATTATCTTAGTGTAATTTTTGTCGTTCATACCTGCTGTCCTTATTCTTTGTTCCAGATCACTTTCTGCCCTGCTGATATTTATCTCAAATAACCCATGGAATCTTCTGATTAAAGCATCTGCTACCTTATTTTCCTTACCCTTGATATGTCTGACCTCGAAGTCGAATTCGCTCAAGAAGGCTATCCATCTTTCTTGTCTTGTGTTAAGATCTGGTTGGATAAACATGTATTTCACACCACTATTATCCATCCATAGTAGAAATTTTCTGCCCATTATGTAGTGTCACCACATTTTTAAGGTGTGTATTACTGCTGCCAATTCTAAGTCATGAGTGACATAATTTTTCTCATGTTCTTTTAATTTCCGGGACTCATAACAATTCACATGTCCTTCCTGAGTTAGGACACCACCTAGTCCTTCTTTACTTGCATCAACACATATGGTGAAGTATTTATATTGGTCTCCTACCTTCAATACGGGTGCAGTTGTCAATAATTCCTTCAACTTGTTAAAAATGTCTTGACACTTCTGTGACCAGTTAAACTTGGTCCCTTTCTTTTGTAATGACGTGATAGGGTAGGCTATCTTGGAAAACCCTTCTATAAATATGCGATAATATTAGGTGATTCCCATGAATGACCGGATATCCGCTACATCCTTAGGTACCGGCCATTCCATGATGGATTTTATTTTCTCAGGGTCTACGGCAATGCCTTCTGCTGAAATTACATGCCCTAGATATTGTATTTCCTTTTGATAAAAGTCACACTTATCAAATTTGGCGTACAGTTTGTGTTTCCTCAATGTTTGTAGAACTATTCTTAAGTGTTCTTCATGTTCTTCCTCCGTTTTAGAATAGACTAGAATATCGTCAATAAATACTACTACGAACTTATCTAAGTATTGATTGAAAATACTGTTCATCAGGCACATAAACATGGCTGGTGTGTTAGTGAGTCTGAAAGGTATGAATACGAATTCGTAGTGTCCATATCTTGCTCGAAAAGATGTTTTTTTTATGTCCTCATCTTTTATCCTAACTTGATGATAACCAGATCGTAAATCCAACTTTGAAAAGATCTTGGACCCACCCACTTGATCAAACAGATCATTTATCCTTGGTAAGGGATATTTGTTCTTAATAGTCATTTTGTTCAATTGTCTATAATCGATACATAGTCTTAGAGTGCCATCTTTCTTTTTCACAAAGAGAACTGGTGCCCCCCATGGTGAAACACTCGGTCTGATATACTCTTTGTCCAACAATTCCTGTAATTGTATTTTTAATTCTATCAATTTGGGTAAACTCATTCGGTAAGGTGCTTTTGAGACAGGGGCTGAACCGGGTAGGAGGTCTATGGAAAAGTCTATTTCCCCTCTAGGAGGTAATTCCGGTATCTCGTCCACAAACATGTCTCTGAATTCACGTAGGGCAACAAAGTCTTCCAATTTGGGTTTAACTTCTTTCTCTAACAGGTTTGTTACTTGGATGGCGTAAACTTGATGCCCCTTTCTCACGCATTTCTTGAATTGCATCGCTGAAACTTGTCTAACTGATATAGGTTTTGGTACACCTTGGGTTGTTCTAGTAGTGCCATAATCGTCTTTGTATAAAAATCTAGTATTGCTTTGTGCTTTTCCAACCAATCCATTCCACTAATCATATCATAAGACCCCAATGGTAGGATGTTCATATTTTTTCTTATGTTTTAACCATCTAAGCTAAACTCGAAATCAAAAATAAAGTCAACTACTTTCCTTTTAGTTCTTGTTGCTAGTTGTACCAGCCATGATTTTGCGTGCTTCAGTTTCTTAAGTTTGTTTGACTCTACTACATCAGGAGTAATATAACTTAACGTAGCTCTAGGGTCAATTAAAATAGAAATTCGAGTGTTATTGATTTTACCTTCGATTTCTACCACAGAGGACTGGTGGTCAGCTTGTCGACCATCTATGGCTGCATTTATCTGATGCAAGCTTCTGCCCACGTCACCCACAATCGAGGCTTCCTGAAAATTATGAACAACAGTTCTATTTGCTGAAATTAAACATGGACAGTTCCTCTTTAGATGAGGTTCTCCACATTCCCATCACTTTAACGGTTTGCGGGGGCTGTCCTTGAACTTCTTCGTTCCCAAATTTACTGGTTTACCGCTGCCTTGTGTATTCAGATGGTTGAAGTGAAAATATTTTTTCTGCATTTCGATAAGGAGATGGTTGGTATCCCTTCTTCCACTGGTTCATTCGATCTTGTTTCTTATCCTTCCAGGCTTTGGGAAACTCTACCCGTTGTTTATACTGGTCGTAGAACATTCATGCTTTCCTGAATACTTCATTCAAGGATTTGGGGTTGTCAAACTCAATTCTCTCCCTGTAGGACTATGGTAAACAACTTAAGAATCGATAGATTTTTGCCTTATCCTCCCGGATGTACGGTACGAACCTTTGTAGTTCCAGAAATTTATTTATAAGGTCCTCCATCGTCATTTGTCCAAGTCGTAACTCGTAAAATTATTTCGTTTTCCTTTCATAGTATCTTTCAGAAAGGTACTATTTCTTGAAATACTTCTTAAAGTTAGACCATTCCAACTGTTTCTCCTTTAGGCCCCTGGCCAATTTCAGGCCTTGCCACCAAATGTTGGCCATCCCTTTTAGATTGTAGATGGCCATTCTGACCTTCATGTTGCTGGAATAGTTGTAGATCTGGAAGTATTTTTTGATTTCCAACAACCATGTCTCAAATTATTCTCCTGGCATGGATTCTCCATCAAAGGTAGTTGGTTTAATCTTTTTAAATTATCCTTCAAGATGGTCTACTTGTTTTCGTTTTTTGTCTGTTTTAGCTTTGTCCTCAGCTGAAGGTGTACCCTCAGACGAACTGTCTCCTTTTCTTGTTTCAGGCCCAAAATTCTTGGAGGCCCTTTTGCTGACCTCTTTGTCATGGTTATCATCCTTTGGGATTTTCTTGGTCACTATACTATGTAGCATGACTTCATTTATCTCTTGATGTTCCTGCTGTTCTTTCTTTAGTTTCTTGTTATCGGCTTTGAAAACCTGTAGCTCAACAATGAGATTCCTCATTGTTTCCAACACTTTTGTGGGTGAACTTCCGTCACTGTTCTGTCTCTGATTTTCATGAAGTCTTTGTTCAGGATTTCCATCGATTCTAATTTCCTTGTCATCCTGTGCTGCCATAATTAACAAAAAATAGAAAAAGTTTTCTGTTTGTAACAATGAAGGTTTATTAGTTTTTCATAAGTAAAAACAAATATATGCCAAAAATTTACTGTGGCCCTGTTCAAGGCCTAGTGTTGTAAACTTTGCTTTGATACCATGTGTAATAGACCTTTGTTTCATCATAAAAAAAATTTCTTCTATGGTACATTAAAACTATAAAAATGGTAACACATACTCATAATTAGCGAAATACCCATTTAATCCTATTATGAAACTTTGATACCTAAAGTATTCACCTTCCCTTTCCGCATATAGAAGATTCAACATCCAGAGTTTTCCTTTCAACTTTTGCTTAAGTCCTACTAGATTTTACAAGGGGATTAAAAGGTTATCCTTTGGAAGAAGGGAAATACATGACCTTAGGACTTAGGGCCCTAGATTCCTTGTAAAACATAGACACACAAATTTAGACTCCAAAACCATAAATGATACTTTGTACACATAGTAAGGGTGTCAGACTTTAATTGTTTCGTCGTTGCACTTAACTATTTGGCTTTCCCTAGGTAAATATGACTTCGGTGACTACCTTGGTAACTACTTGTAGACAGAGAGTATTTTCTTCACATGCAGCCTAAGTTCTTGTTAATAGTAGAACTCTAAGTAGACAATTGGTTAATCTTCCAAGGCTTAGGCACAATGTAACTACCAGTACTAACCTGACTAGAAGTAATCAAAGGTTGATATTTTTCAGCGTAGGGTTTCGAGGAGGCTCACCCTTGTCTTTATGAAATAAATTAAAATGATAGGAGGTTGACAGTCGGGAGTTAATATCTGACTAGCAATTAATGGAGGTGGATGAGGGACGAGAGCCGAACCTATACCCTCATCCAATCCAAACACACCAAGTTGCTCATATCACATGGTGTGTTCTCAGTTGTACTCTTCACATTCAATAAGCACGTGGTTCGGGGTTTTAGGGTAACCGTATTTGTCTGATGTCATTCTGAACAAACATGTTCCAAAAAAATTACCTTACACTTTCCTTGTGCTTCTAGACCACTCTCGGCGTGAGGAGGATGGTGGCAAGGAGCGTCTCCCAGGATTACTCCTCCTATCGGTAAGCGTCTAATTCTAAAGCTGAAATCCTTAATCAAATACTCTGCAAGTTCACTCCGACTTATTATTATTTATAATTCCTATTCATGAATTCGCGTAGGTAGCATTTTCGTTTTTTGTTACTTCCTGTATTCACTGGTTTAAGTACTGGATTTCTCTCTAGTATACACTGTGCTTTGCCATAACTATGGCTCTGGATTTTATTAGGTTAGGGTTTTGTATGTGTCCATTGATATGCTTAATTTCCAATACGTGAGTCACTCGGGCATGCCTTGAATGTCGTCACTAACTTGGTTGGGTGTCTGGTAAGAAAGTTATTCTTGGGTCCTCAGTTGTACGACTATTTGACGAAAACGTTTGACTGTACACTTCTTGTTTGGGGGCTGCTCATAAAAAGGGTTGGTAGTCAGTCTAAATCTTAAGAAAAATCTTATACTCTGTGAAACATACTAATGGCGATTGTGGTTTATGCCGTTCTTGCTCCTCCTCTTACAAATCAAAATGCATTTCAAAGGGTAAGTGCGACTGGGATTTTCGGCACTGTGTTGTGTCTGTATCTAAGCTAAATTACAGAGTCAAATTTTTTTTTAGTGATATTGTTTATTGGCCCGCAACATCTCATCTTTACATTTTATTTCGAGTTAAATGTTGGTTTATACTTGTCGTATGACCTATAGATATATGTTCAGCATTCGAATAAACAACCTTTAAAATTTTCTTCTAGTTATTTACTGGTCCGTAATGCTAATGGTGGGCCTCTCTGATTTTTTTGCGAGGGTACCCACCAGGGAGATTTTGGGCCCCTCCTCCCTTCTCTGCCTGGGAGGCATGCAGTTCATTGCAGTGGTGAAGGATGTCAAACCCCTCTAACTATAGATGAGTATTACTTCGACTATTTTCTTAATATTGACTTAATTCTTCTTATCTTTGTTGATCAAGACTATAATGATGTATTTTGCAATGTATAGGGTTTTGGTCACACGAAGATATGAAGTGAAATTTCGATCACCCACACAAAAGGTATTCGGGTTCCGTTCTACCCCTTCCAAGAAGCTTAGGCATTTAGGGTAGAAGAAAGGTTTATCCCACTGTGGTAGAGATTTTTCGTTTGTATACTATTTATATCTCTGTAAAAATGTTTCCAAGGTCCAATACGAGAGTTGACTGTAAAACTAAAGGGTTTGACCAAAAGGCTTAGTCGAGTTTTCTTTTACCGACCCCTGTCTCAACATTTTGGAATGGAAAAATACAATCTAACTTTTCTTATTATATTGGAATTCCTGATAGTTTATATTATTTCATTCCTGTAACTTTACTTTTAAATTTAACATCGTATGCCTTCGGAAAAATAAGAGTACTGGGTGTGAAATCCTTTCGCTTTTACTGAGGTAACATTCAGTCTGAGTTTCCAATTAGTTTGGAAGGCTACTTGATATATTCCGAGATGTATTCAAATCTGTTCCTAAATTTCTGTACTTCCGTATATACGAATTGTATGAAATTATATTACTTCTGTTCACAAAGGGTTTGATTGGATCTATACATTAAGTAATTATATAGGCTTGAGTCTGCCTATATATAACAAAAAGGATTGAGAATTCCTGACTCTGTACACTATATCTAGATTATTTCTTTATACAAATTGTCATCGTATATAAATCTGTTGGCCCTACTTTGGTTGTTTGGTGTGGTATGGTATAACTGTTAGGTTTTTCATCTAAAATTCTTGAAATATGTACAACTCTTTATAATGTTACAAAGTCTTTCTGAGCAATCTACGATAACGCTTGATAATAAGGAAAAGGAATATGTATATAAAAAATGTTCCCTATAGTTCCTACCATTTCGTGAATGTTCCTGTTATCGTAATTGCATGTCTGCTGGAAATGATTACTTACAGAATGTAGGGAAGGTCTGTACATGTATAAGTATATACTTATATTTTTTGTTATCAACATTGAGACTGAATTCTTCTTCTATCGTGTTCATGCCGAGTGCAAACCAAGCAAATAGACATACTTATATATGTATATATCTATGAGAAATACATCCAGGTATATATAAACGAGGTTAGTACTCCTTACTAGTTCCAGCATAAGTATATATATATATATACACATTAGTAATCTAGTCTATAGAATAAATTATAGAAGTGGCCACACGCATTCTTCATGTAACATAAGTAAGGAAAAGGAACTTCATTATTCATTCTGTGCTTTAAGTCGACAATTTTTTTTCCAGTACTAAGTCTGGTGATATTCTGTATTTTTTATGCTTCACAAGAGAGAACATAATTCATCCATAATATTATTCCAAACCTAAATGACAGATACATTCCAATAAACCAATTTAGTCATTCTAAACAGAGAATGAGATAGAATGCATATTTGGATCGCTTCACGAGGAGACAAATGGAACAACCACGTTCCTCCCAACCGTAGGACAGGGCAGCCAAATCACTTGCCCAATCCACCCCCTAACCTGACCATGAATCCATGAGGGATAACTCGGAAAACTCCTCCTCAACAATGTATTTCAGTTTTAGCAGACTCCTCTTGCCTCACACTCAATCAGTAGTGTTCATAACAAAAAGAAAAAAAAAATAGTAGTCTCTTTTCCCTTGCATACTAGGCAGCGTCCTGCCTCCTCACATATGCTATTTAACCAAACAATCCTTTTGCCTAGGTCTTTCTTTCCCCCTTGGGAATTTTCATAGTTTTCTAAATCCTTGATTTTTAGGGGCTGCCAATGGCCAAATATCTGATTTTCCACTTGTAACAATCAACCCATAGGTAGTTCCAACATGTTCCCCACTCATGGAGTCATGGTCAACTAATTTTAACATGGCTGTTCCATTTGTCCTCCTGTAATCAATATACAAATATTCTGTTTTTATACAAGTGTCATAGTCAAATATTTAGTTGGTTCAAATCAGATCTCTGCCCAACATTCGTAATAATCAATTACAATTATCAAATTCAAAATTCAGAATTTCCATAAATGGCAAAATTTTTCCAAATTCAAATTTACTAAAAACAGAATAATTTTTCAACAATTTTTTTTAAATTTCAAAACTACTTTATTTTTGGGGATGTCACACTTTTCATCCTCTCGACCGCTGACAGTGGCTTCAACTGTTCTTGTAACATTTCATCTTGTTGCTTCACCTCAGGGAGCCATGACTCCAATGTCCTTAGTTCAATGTCTTATGCAAGGCGCTCATAGGTCTGTGCACTTCGGCTGCTTAATTTCTTGCATTCTAAGGCCAATGCCTTGATTCTTTTGACTGTGCTCCAGGCAGTTTCCTCTCTCTAATCTCGCATTTCCTGCAGAGTGCTTGGCATTGCTTTCAATTCCATTTCGACCACTCTTGATTGGAGCTGCTGAATGGCTTCAATGAGATTCCTCACTTGGCTCTCAACTATTTCTTATTCCATTTGTGCCAAGCCCGACACAGAGCTAATTTCTCTAGTAACTGCTTCTTTAATGCCAATATGCTTCGCGAGTAGTTGTTATTTTTATTTATGGATCTGTGCTCTATCCTCTGCAAACTTCGCCCGGAGGTCATATTTTTCTTGCTGCACAACCCGACGTTGATCTAGGGCTTCCTATTTTGCTTGCTTCAATGCCTCTGTGGCCTGTTCCTTTTCCTCTTGGACCTGACGAAGGCGAGCCTCTGTTGAATCTGCTAATCTACATAGCTGGGAAGGCTCATCTCCTACTTATATGTCCCATACTGATAATGGCGCAGTAGAAATTGTGCGACTCAAATAAAGAGCCTACTGTACTCCTTTGAGCTCCGCCTCGATCTTGTCAAACATTGTCTCCTGTTTGGATTTGCTTCACTAAAAAATGTCCTCTGAGGTATCTGATATAGCGACGATGATGAGGTCAATGTCATCCACCATGAGCATAGTCTGAACTGGAGGTTTATTGGCTTTTTACTTCGTCTGCGATGAAGGTTTCTTCGGGAAACCCTTTCTTTTCTTGGATGTTTCAGTTTCTAGAAGGGGATCTTTAGACGGTGTTACTTCACCTTGCCTCTTCTTGTATTCTTCCCCTTCATCCTCTTCTTTGTCTACTTCATCACCTCCTCCTCATTTAGGTGAATCTGTTGTAGTCTCCTTTGATGCACTGTTCAGTTCCTGTACCTCTTCCTTCTTTTTCTTCTTGCTACTGCTGGGTGCATCATATTCCTCTTAGGTTACTACAGGACTTCCGATGAGGTCGGGGGTTAGAGAGTTCTTTCTGTTCAACTGGTACCAGGAATTATGCAGGCCATTCCTTGGTTATTTCCTCCATATCTTCCTCCATGAGTTTGTAATATGGCTAGAGATATTCCCTATGTTTGTCTCTATGGGCAGTGATATATATGAAATGTTCGTCTGCACGAAAATTCACAAATGGATTGAACCGATGCAACGTATTCGACGTCATGCAAGGGAAGGATTAAATGGACCTCTTCAGCTGCAAGTAGTAGGTGTGGAACACCGTATTGGACTGCCATTTCTTCTCCATGTCACTCAAATACCATAGCATATTGAAGTTCACCGCCAGTGGTTCGGACGACTCAATCTCAGGGAAGGTCGCTCCTTTTGGAATCTCCCAAGCAATGAAGGAAATGAGAATCTACATCCAATTGAAATGAAACTCATAGCCTTGATCCTAATATTCACGATAGTATTTCTCTAACTGGTTGACGAGGAAGCTCGCCCAGTTCATTTGAAGCCCCTCAACACATTTTCCTGCGAGGTCGATGACAAACCCTGTGACCTGCATTGGCCTATTCTTCCTGATGAGCTTACTAACGATCAACTGGAAAGCTAGGCACACTGCACCATTTTGGATGGAGGCTACCTTGTATCCTTGCTTCCCTTTCTCCACATCGCCATAGGTTTCTTTTATTCTCTGTGCTAGGGCACAGTCTGCAGCTTTCTCTGGGTAAAATTCCCGCGGGTCCGGTCCTTGCACGCTCAATCCGGTGATCCGGTGGATCAACACCAAATATACTATGATGTGTCTATCCAACCACATGTAACCTCCATGGTAGAATGAAAGTAGGAGTTTAACGCATGCGTTAACCTCCTGATGTCTACCGAAGTGTAGTATCTTCATCACATTGAGGATAGTTGATCTTGCGATGTCCATGGTCCACGACTGGGGGATTATCTTCTACTTATTCCCCATTTTCTTGGTCAAATACTTGTGTGGTGTGAGCATTCCATAGTTCTTTCGATCTCCCAAATTGAATTCACTGATATTCAACGTTAGAATCTGTCCCAACTATGGTCCAACTGCGCGCATCCCCTTCGAGAGGTATGCAGTGATCAATGTGTAGTCGAAGTCCCTCGGGACACTGTCACAACTAACCATGCCAGCCAGAGGCAGGATGTAGTCAGGCATGATTGATGGGATGAGCTTCGCATTTGCCAAGTCATCATGATGCTTGCTCCGTTTCTCTGTCGTAGTTCAGGATGGCCCAGATCGACGTCTAGTCGGTGGGGATGATTTCACTCCTCTCATTGATGAAGCTTGTGATCTTGTGGACATGACCTTCTTATCCATGGGGTCTACGAGGATATCTTCGACAGATTTCTCTGTTGCGCTAAAGTCACTCGACATACACGCTCGATATTAGATATCTCAGGTCAGTGAACAAACACTCAATGTAACAGAATGGGTGGCGAAGTATCAATAACCTCAACGCGGTAATATTTAGCTCTCTGTGGGCTTGAATAATCACTGTTTGCAAAATTTGTCCCTAGTCAGATATTCGATGAGTTAAATAGATAAAATCATAATGGGCTCCTCCAACGGGTAGGAATGCCTCAATCAATGCGATTCCATCTGTTATGGTGCGGTCCCAATGGTCCAATGGCAAATGTTCCATCAATAACTACATTTCTAGTTGTTTTGGAGCGTCGTTCTAATAGTCGATATGCCTCCAACGATCATATTGCTTCATCGTGCCAATCTACGCTGTTCTTCTATTCCGACGAGGTTCAATTTCTGTAAGCCTTCTTTCTGCGAAGTCCTCTTTGGAACCTCTTGCAATTTTTCTAGCTTTGCTTTCTTCTTACTGAGATTTCTAGATTTATAGCTTTCTGTGAAGTCTCGACAATGGAACCATTTGTTGGCACAGGGGCAGACTCGGGGTTCAACGCTTCAAAAACGCACCAAAAAAACCCTAACTACTAGCCCTTTCGGCAACACCTGCGAAGCAGATGAAGTCTTACCTGAGGTAGAGGCAGGGGTGGTTGCAAGACTCAAATGTCTACAACCTAGCTGGGACACATATATGTGATCACAATGCTTAACAAAGAACGTAGTAGTTAATGTTCATTATTCTTTAACCCTTTATTCACATCGCAGGTAAAAAACTAATTAAAGAACAAGGCATTGTTCAAAAATATCTAACACATCCAAGCACTTAGCAGATAGAAGTAGGTCGGATCTAGCATTCATTCATATCACTAAGCATTAAAAATTCATCCAGAATAAAGAACTAAGCAAATAAATACACAAACACATGAACAACATAGCATAAAGAACCATAAAACATGATATACGTGGTTCACCCCTAGCGTGGGGCTATGCCCACCAACTCTTTATCTTCTTTATTGTCTTCTTTCCATCTTCTTACATGCACAAAGCCACAAAACCAACTCCGCATAGGATAGGAGATCTGTGTTCACCTCTCCAAATCCTCCTTCCCCAAGCTTGGCACATCATAGAGCCTTTCTTACAATCACTTGCACTTAGCTCTGTAAGTTCTAAACACACAATATGCATAGAGCCAACTCAATCACATAGATCCAACTACTTATATCACTTTCACTTAGCACAACACTACTTACTTACATCACCTATATTTCTATTTATACATTAAAAAAGGGCCAAAACATGGTTAAGACCCATGGGATGACATCCCATACCCATTACATAAACCCTTAACCCAAAAATCTCACAAAAGGGGGCGAGATCCCACGATCTCCGCTTCACCTGGCGCTTCATCTTTGACTAGCCTATCGAAGTCCCAAAATTGGTCAAATATGACCAGAGTTTCCACAAAACTTGGTTAAGGGCCAACAATAAGCCGACCGAATACTGGGTGAAAATGGCCCAAGAACCTCATCAGGAAATCCAAGAGAAATGGGCTGAGTGCGAAAATAGATGGATCAAGGTCAACTGGGCGATGAGAGACAACGACCTCCCAGAATTCGACACACCCAACAACTTTGTCGGCTTGCATGACATAGTCAAATTACATGCCGAAAAAGACTCATCATGGGCTGTGGAGATAGAAAAGGTGGTGAACATGGCACCAGGTCAAGTGCAACACTTCATGGAACACCCAATCAAGGCTAGGAACCGTGTTGCAATAGTTAAGTGCTAGAATAGTCAATTATCGGGCACGTGCAGTAGAGATAAAGGAGATCCTTTCGACCCCAATGGACCAACAAAGATTCCCGTATGCCAACACATGAGAGGATATCTTTGTCCAATGGTCATAGTACGAGAAGAGTCATCCACTCAAGTGAAACCATTTGATGAATCTTAGAATACTGAGCGATTTAAGTGCCATGTGGCGATGTTTTGTTTTACTTAGCTTGCACTTTTGATAGTTATTTTTAGTTAATGATATGTTATAAATAGGAGGATCAACCTGTTAGCAAAGGTCGATGGTTTTGGCAAAGACCCTCTTTTTTGGATTTGTAAAGAACTATTTCGGAGCTATCTTAATTGAGAAGTCCTATTTAGGACCAGAGACAAGTTTTTGTTTTTTTCATCAAAAACGTGTGTGATTGGATCTGAAGAAGAATTATTTCTGATTTTATCTCATGAATGGATGTTGTAATGAGCAAGAGCCTATGAATCTGTTGATAAGTTATATGATTCAATATTTTTATAGTTATTATCTTTAATGATGAAAAGTAAATCATTGTGTTAATGTGTGATTGATGATTAGAGCTAAGGAAACTATTTTTCTTACCATCGTTTATTGCATGTATGTTCTCTTCTGATAATCATATCTCAGTCAATAATTGGAACACCAACAGATTAATGTATTAGTACTAGGCTTGTTGTAGGTGTAATAATCATTGCCCACATGCTTTAGCACGTGAGTTATCCTGAGCTCAGCCTTCTTCAATAGTTAAGCTTGTCCCCTTTGTTACCCAACTAGTTTATACTAGCATTTGTCTTGTATCAGTCCCATCTATAATAGAAAATACAAAAAATATAATGTTCGAACTGAAGGAGGAGTTTTCACAAGAAGATACACTATCAATCACTACGTAAATCCCATCGATTAATTGGCCGGATCGTAAGATCTGGAGAACCATTCCACCATAAAACGATGCAGAGTCTAATTGGGCCTCGGTGGTGGGTTCGGTTCCTAGTGTTGAGTTAAATGGATTTAGGACCCCTCAACATAATCCAAGGAAGGCTTCATATGTATGTAGATGAAACATTGCGTAACAATTAGTCTCTCGACCTCATCGTCATCAACACCTCTCTCATCGTCGTCGATGCTCTTGGAGCATCATCCATTTTTACCATCCTTCTATACTCTGACTATGAAGCATCTTGTACCAATGGTACAAATATCCTAGTTTATATATCTAATGACTAGGATTTAAAGTTAAGGTTCAAGGGACCTCCTCACCCCATGGAGCCCACTTTCGTCTTGTCTGCCCATCCCATAGTGACACCTTTCACTACTAGGACACACTGGTTGCCGAGTTGGCATGCCGTGTCATTAGATCATTGTCATCCCCTATCATCGTTGGAACTATTGTTCCCTCACTCACTTTACCAACTCTCTAATCCCGACGATGATGCATGTCACAATGATGGTCTAGATCTCACCTTCAACAGATTAACAAATATCATTTATCCTTGGGATACCATGTCTTCATCAACTCTCTTCTCTCTAGACCTTCGTCGGTCCTCCACAAATGTTATAGAAATTTTTTCCACACTCTATGCATCATGATTTTGTGGCCTACCCTTTCCCTCTAGAGACACAGTTTCCCCATTTTGCTCAGTAAAAAGTCAAAAATTCAAAATTTTGTACATATACGCAGGGTATAGTTATACAACTTACGTATATGCAGGTTTCTCCATTATTTCCTATGTACATCGGGTTTTGTGCTCAAAGTTAAAAATATTTTATATTTTCCATGCCAAGTGATGGGATACATGATCCTTGGCCTTTCATATGCTATAAACGCTCCAATTCAACCCTTCAATTCCCTTTGGAGGCTATAAATTGAGCCATATACAAGCCTTGAAGGGAGGAGAAAAAGTTGAGAGCAAGCACACTCTGGAGACATTTTTCCTCATATTACATCCTTGATTTTGCATCTCTTAGTCCTTTAATTTTGAACTCTCCTTATGTTCAACCCCCAAGCTCTCCCTATCTTATGAAGGAGGAACCCAATTACTAGTAGAATTTGTGAGCTTGCCTTGTGGAGGATTGAAGTGGTGAAGGTCCAGGTGGAGGGACTTAGTTTCTCAGTTTCGACGAGTTGTTGATACAAGAGGTTTTCACCTATGTACTGCTGCTAATTATATTAATAGAAATACTCTTTTCTCATCCAATTATATGTTACAAATCATTATATTATTTTCCATGGGTAAATTTTCTATACATTTTAATGGATTATGCTAGTTTATATGCTAACATTTCATACATTTTCCATATGCTTGTGTATCTTGGATGTTGAGGAAAAGTTGTAGGTATCAGACATTGGATTGTGAGCTCGAAGGTGGTCTCCTACGAACATCTGGAAGAGGTAGTATTCTATCCTTTCTTTTGTTGGGATTTCCATTTATGTAGCATATTTTAGATTTGAGTTGATTTCTTGGTGTCATTCTATCTATTGTGGTCCTACCCCAAACCATAGAGATTTATTCCTCGTAACAAAATTGGCGACTTGATTAGGGAGCACCATCACATTGTCGTGGTTGTGGACTATTTTACCAAGTGGGCTGAGGCCATGACTACAATTAAATATGTTGGTGAGACTACAACTCACATTGTATTCAATCAAATTATAGCTCAGTTTGGAATTATGAAGCAGATTGACATTCACCATGATAGTCACTTTTAGAACACGATGATGACTGATCTGAAAAGATCTTTTAAATGATAATGGTTGAGCTATTATGCATGTGTTTATTAACCATTTAGGAATCTGAATGAAAGAGGAATACTTATAGAAGAAACCTCACAACCATATGCACATATAAATATCTGAAATAAAGCAAGAAGAACAACAAACCATAGAACACCAAAGTGATAACGGAGTTCGACAATCTCACCTATGTATTCGAGCCTTTATCTCAGTGGGTGAGGCTTTCTTATTTCTGTTCAAAGATACAAGTACATCACAACAGTACCAAAAGTTTCCAAAATTGATCTAGTCTTGTTCTACCAGATCTCTAGAACCCAACAAAATAAACGACACTGAAATCGAATGACCGGAGCTCCCAGAAATGGCCCACAAAGGTGCGCTCCTCAATAGCTTTCCTGCATAAAAATGGCTTTGGCTTGGAAAATCTTCAGCATAAACCTACTCTGAATGTCGTCCCATGGATTCAAGAAGCCCTGGTTTATATAGATTTGAATTTGGTAACCATCTCCCAACTCCCCCCCAAGATCTGGCCTAAAAAAGGGCCCAATATACCCTAAAAATGACCAAAATCTCTCAATTCTGCTGAAGAAATCATTTAAAAATCTTTATAATAAAGTAAATAAACCCACTTTTGGGAAAATAAGGAAACAAGCCCCCAAACATGGGTGAGAGCCCCCTTTTCCAGGTCACATGGTACCATGTGGCCAAGCGCCAACCCCTCCTCCGTAATCTCATGGATTTATGGTGAAATCAATGGGACCAAGGTCCAAAAACTGTGCTAACAAACAACCGAATAAATGGTCATATCCGTGCACAATCGAAACCGTGGGCTACACATTTGTGCCAACACATCCATCTAGGTCACATGGGATTGGTACATGTGATCGTGCCGATGGATATTCCATATACCGTGCCGATAGTTTATCGAGACAAGGTCACATAGCATGGTTCTATGTCGTGCACCAGGGGATGGGGCTAGGCCCCATCCCTAACTCCGCCCAACGGTCCCCCCATTAAAACTTAAATATAAGTTTTATGCAATGGATTAAAAGGAACATATGCAGGAGGGTTGGGTAGCCCAACCCTACCAAGACGTTACTCGGTACGAGAGGTCGCGGGTTCAAAACCCATAAACTCCAAACATTTTTCCCAAAACCAACGAGACAATAAATGGGTACCACATGGTATCCCATGACTGGTCCAGCTCTACCACATGTGTCTACCACATCATCTGCTTTGTCAGCACACCATTCACTGTCTGCCACATGTTGTATGTATGCTGTAAGAGTGTGCCACATGTCACCCTTGCAGTGGTGACACATGTCACTCCTTGATTGGACCATCTGTACCTGCCATGTCAACATCGTGTCCACTTCATCAGTCCATATGGCTAGTCACCCTACCACGTGTCACCTCCAAATGATACCATGTCAGTGCCAACTGTGCCTTGCCACATCACCTATACGACCATACAACCTATATAGTTAGCTGCCACATGGAAATGTACGGACTGTACAATCATCATTTTTTGCCTGTTTAGAAAAATGACCAGATCGCAATATCTGAAGCATATGACGTCCGTTTGAGCCCATTCAAGCTGCGTTGGGTTCATATCAATGAGGCCTACGCACACATATGTTTTTAATCCATTATGATAACTTTGATTTTAGGCCTTTTTGAACCCCATCAAGCTCCTGGATCCAATTATGGATCATACCTCCCCACTAAAGACCTTTTGGTCCCACAAAAGGTTACTAACTAGTCATAAAGCTCAGGATAGGCCACGCGGCTTGTTCTCTGTCTTTGAACTCTATCTTGTGCACCTATCACATCAATATCAATTGTAACACAATCATGATAAATGAAAACATATTGTTACCCATTTGTACCTTGTCACATCTTACTGAAGCCACTATCATCCATGTAGAAAACATTACTAATGATAGCATAAAAAATATGACTACAAATGAGTTGATATGTTTGTAATATTTGAGTGACATTAGCTTATCTTGAAGAAAATTGTGATTGATTTTCCATTCTACAATCATCTCTTGTTCTTTCTTAAGATTGATTACTTGATTTGAAACAATTATAGGCGTGTTTCTTGCTTGAGCCGCCTTTCTTAATTGTTCCATAGTTTGAAGAGTTTTATTTTCCTTTACATGATGAACATGAACCACATATTCTTGACCTGCTTTGGTTAAATTATATTGATTCTTTGCCTTGTATAAGATTGATTTACGATCATACAAGTATGGACTGCCTAAGACCATTCCACATTCACTTAGTGGCACCACATCACATGTTAACTCGTCTAGAAACTTAGATGAAATTGCAAATTTTAATGTGCACTTCTTTGTTATGTGAAGTTGATGATTGTTTCTTATCCATTTAAGTGTGTAAGGCTTATGATGTATCTGTGTATTTAATCCCAATTTCTTAACCAATTCCTCTGAAATTAAGTTATATTGAGATCCACTCTCTATCAATGTATCGACCTTAATGTGCCTCATGATGACCCTTATGTGAAACAAGTTACTTCTACCATCAAATCCTTCACCAATTTTACCTGTCATACCAACCAATGAGACTTTATATTAATCACCTGAATCTGATCCCAAGTCTATGGGTCATGTTGTTTCCGCAACTGTTTGCCTCCCTTTCTTTTCCTTGAACCAATTTGGTCTCTTCTTGGGATGCAATTTCCAACAAAGGTCCTCATAATGCCCCTCTTTCTTGCAATTCTTGCAAGAGGGCTTCTCTTCCTTTCTTTCCACATAATTTTCCTTATTTCCTTGCCACTTCCTTTTGTCCTCTTTCCTTGAAGACAATTCCCATGATACACCAATACTTGTTTTCCCTGCTTCAATGTATGTCACTTGAACATAAACCTCATCAAGATTAGTTAGTCCAAACATGAATACAATATTTCAAATCTGTGCAGGTAAACCTCCTATATACTTCATAAGAGTTTCTTGGGTATGTAAAGGAATGTCTAACATCAATGCCATTTTACGGAAGCCATCTGTGTATTCTTGCACTATTTTTCCTTTTCTTAGTTTAAGAGATTTCCATTCAATTAATGATTTCTCTTTATAACCCAAAGGATAGAATTGCTTTCTAAGTGCATAAATAAAAAATTGCCATGATGGAAATACATTACCCACTTGTTGCGTTCCATTTTGCAACTTTCTTTTCCACCAGATGAGTGCTGTGCCTGCAAGTCTAAGTGATGCCAACTTGATCTGAGTGGCCTCATCTTTGATCTGTTTCACACTACAATAAACCTCCATCTGTTTGACCCAATTATCAAGTCTCTTTTCATTAAATTCACCATCATACATGGGTAATTCAAATTTTACATCAAGTTTTAGTAAAGGCATTTGATTATTATGTTTATGGACATGTTTCTTTGCATTGGATTTATAACTTGAACTTGAAGAAGAAGGAGAAGAAGGAGGTGAAGATGGAGGTGAAGGAGGAATTTGAGGAGGACCCTCTCCTTATTCATTTTTTCCCTTTGAAGATTCACCCATATTCGGTCTCTTCCATTCCAAGTAATCCTCATACAAAACCTTCATCATCTTCGACATTGGGAAGAAAGTTTTTAGAAACTCTTTCTCATCCTGAGAAAGTCCCTCTTCTGATTCCATCTTATTTATTTGAGAAGTTCTCTTTCTCAATCCAATCAATGGATTCTCTTTAAGAATATTACCTTCACCATGATGTATCTTTTACCTGGTTAATATTCAAAACTCAAATTCAAACGTCAACTAGCTATGATACCACTTGATCCAAAAAGATCTTTTAAATGACAATGGTTGAGTTATTATGCATGTGTTTATTAACCATTTAGGAAGATGAATGAAAGAGGAATAATTATAGAAGAAACATCACAACCATATGAACATATACAAATATGAAATAAATCAAGAATAATATCAAACCATAGAACACCAAAGTGATAGCGGAGTTCGACAATCTTGCCTACGTCTCCGGGCCTTTGTCTCAGTGGGTGAGTCTTTCTTATTTCTGTTCAAAGCTACAAGTACATCACAACAGTGACAAAAGGTTACAAAAATGATTAGGTCTTGTTCTACCAGACCTTTAGAACCCAACAAAAGAAATGAGAGTGAAATCAGATGACCAGAGCTCCTAGAAATGGCCTGCAAAGGTGCACTCCTCAATAGCTTCCCTGTATAAAAATGGCTTTGGCTTGGAAAATATTCAGCATAAACCTGCTCTGAATGTCTTCCCATGGCTTCAAGAATCCATGGTTTATATAGATATTAATTTGGTAACCATCTCCAAACTTCCCCCCAATATCTGGCCTAAAAAAGGGCCCAATATCCCCCCAAAAAGACCAAAATCTCTCAATTCTGCTAAAGAAATCATTTAAAAAATATTTATAATAAAGTAAATAAACCCACTTTTGGGAAAATAAGGAAAAGATACCCCAAACATGGGCGCATGCCCCCTTTTTCCAAGTCACATGCAGGTACCATGTGGCCAAGCGTCAACCCCTAGGGGTTGCGTGATGGCCCCTCCTCCGTAAGCTCTTGGATTTATGGCACAATCAATGGGACCAGGGTCCAAAACCCACGCTAAAAAACAATGGAATCAATGGTCATATCGGTGCACACCTGAAACTGTGGGCTACACATTTGTGCTAACACATGCATCCGGGTCACATGGGATTGGTACATGTGACCGCACCGAGGGCTATGCCATATACCGCGCCAATAGTTTATCGAGACAGGGTCACATAGCATGGTTCTATGCCACATGTCGGGGTATGGGGCTAGGCCCCAACCCTAACTTCACCCAATGGTCCCCCCATTAAAACTTAAATATAGGTTTTATGCAATGGATTACAAGGAACATATGCGGGCGGGTTGGCTAGCCCAGTCTTGCCAAGATGTTACTCTGTACGAGAGGTCGCGGGTTCAAAACCCATAAAATCCAAACATTTTTCCCAAAACCAACGAGCCAATAAATGGGTGCCATGTGGCAGCCCATGTCTGGGCCATGTGGCACCAAGCTATTTGCTGGATATTTTCCATGTGTCGAATACTGATTGGTCCAGCTCTTCCACACATGTCTACCACATCATCTTCCCTATCAGAACATCAATCACTATCTACCACGTGTCGTATGAGCGTGCCACATGTCACCCTTGTAGTGGTGACATGTGTCACTCCCAGATTGGATCACTTGTACCTACCACGTCAGCATCTTGTCCACGTCATCAGTCTATACTCCCAGTCACCCTGCCATGTGTCACTCCCAGATTGGACCACCTGTACCTGCCACGTCAGCATCCTGTCCACATCATCAGTCTGTACTCCCAATCACCCTGCCATGTGTCACCTCCATATGTTGCCACATCAACACCAACTTTGCCTTGCCATGTCAGTTGTATGCCCGTACGACCTGTACAGTCAGATTCCACGTGGCACTGTACAGACAATACAGACTGTACAATCATCATTTTTTTCCTGTTTGGAAAAATGAGCAGATCTCAATATCTGGAGAATACACCATCTGTTTGTTCCCATTCAAGTTGTGTTGGGTTCGTATTGACGAGGCCTATGCACACGTCCATTTTGAATCCATTCTGATAACTTTGATTTTTAGGACTTTCTGAGTCCCATCAAGCTCCTAGATCCAATTCTGGATTAATGAAAGAGTTGGTATGAAAACTGGGGTTCAAGAAATATCATTTGTCATCATATCATCCCTAGGAAAATGGCCAAGTGGAGGCCGTGGATAAATCTCTAAAATCCATTTTGAAAAAAAATGTCAGGCATAGTAAATCTAACTAGCACATGATGTTGTACCCTGCTCTCTAGGCATACCGAACCATAGTAAATAATTCCACTGGTTTTTCACTGTTCCAATTGGTTCACGGAGTGGAGTCAGTTCTCCCCATTAAATGCAAAATTCCTTCTCTTAAGTTAGCACTTGAGCTCCTACCTAACACAAATGATCTTGAAGATTGACTTGTACACTTAGAGAAACTTGATGAGCAACGTCGAGATGCTTCCATAACCATCAAGGTGAATAAGCAACGTGTTAAGGTCTAGTATGATAAATCTATGCATCCTCGATAATATGCTGAGGGTGAATTGGTCCTTCTTTTCGACCAAGCTAAAGAACCATTGGGGGCAAGAAAGTTCAATCCCATGTGGCACGATTCTTATATCATAAGACGTGTCCTGAAAAAAGGATCCCATGAATTAGAGGATTATGAAGGGAACGTGTTGAAAGATCCCAAAAATGGGCTCTATCTCAAAAAGTATTATGCTTGAGCCATCAATCTCGAGCATGGGCTTAGTATACTATTGCACTTTAGTGTGTATATTTTTCTTTTTGTTCTTCTGTGTTTTCGATTTTCTTATTGAGTTTCCCCTTGGTTTGCAGATGTCAACTAAATCATTGGTGTTCTTAGGATTCAAAGATAGTTCCAATCATCATACTCAGAACATAGCTTTCACCGCTTGGGTTATCTATTCACCCGACGAACAATTGGTGTCTTTAGGAGGTGTTTGTCTAGGGCCATCAATGAACAATGTAGTTGAGTATAATGCCATTATTTATCTATTACATGATTCCATTTTGCATGGTGTTTGATCTTTAGAGGTTCTCCTAGAATCCGAGTTGGTTGTGTCTCAGTTGAATGACAAGTATTGGGTTAGAGATCCTATGCTACTCCAACGATTCCTACAGGTATGACTTTTGGAACGATATTTTGATTTCATTACTTATAATCATATCCCTAGAAGTTGTAATCAAGTATTCGATGCATATGCTAATTAAATTTTAGATTGGAATTTGTCTCATAACTAAGTAAAGGAAACATACATTCATACATTTTTACATTCATCCATTGAAAAATATATAGGTAAATTCGAAGACCAAAAGTTCTTTTATTTCATTCATCAAGTTTAAAAAAATGGTATCATAGTACAAAATTGGGATTTTAGCCCTCATATATATATGTGTGTGTGTGTGTGTGTGTGTGGCCGGTACATCGAATTAACATGGCATCTAAGATTGAGGTCCTAGGTGCATATGATGGTAGCATACTATAGCATTAACGAGACGTTGAAAGAGTCTAACCCATGCATGGGGTACACCTACAACCTGCCTCTGTATAACCTTAGACAAGTCCTCAACCTAGATCATAGGTATCCTCTACGTTAGACATGCTAGGTTTCCCTACATGTTATGAAGAACTTGCTCTGCTTCTCTTCCAACCATCTCCTCCCCTTGACCCCTGCATTGATGCCATGGGTATCCATCCATTCTTCGTGGAACTACATCTTCATAAGAGATTTAAACATTAATATATGATTCCATACCAAAAATATTTGAGTTTTTGTTTTTCATCTATCAAATAAAAGAACCCAAAATATGAAATATACAAAAGATAAATTTCATACCAATCTCCCCAAAGGCAGATCCTGGTGATAATGGAATGTCACGATCCCCTCAGTAGTCGATCACCTCATAGGGATAGTCATCGATAGAAATGATCTGTCATCGCCACCAGTGAAATAACTCATCATTATAGGGGGTTAGTACCCTACCACCTCCCAACCGTCTCATCAATTCGGTCTAGTGGGCCATGGATGGTTCACATAGACCGTGTGGAGGAAATTATACTACGGGACTAAGGATTGGATCCCTCTCAAAGAAAAATCTACATAATATAGATGCAAACCCAAAGTTTATCATCCTTCCATGTTTGCAATCATCACTGGAAGATCGTAGTTGAAATAAGCTCAAAAGCACTATAGGGGTAAAAAACTCAAAATGACATAGTAAAACTAATTGTTTTTACTATTTATAGAAATTTTTTACCCACTTTATATAGTTTTCTCCCTATATTTCCTATTTTTGAAAACATATGGACTAATTATAAAGTGTAAGACTTGGTTTGAAGTGTTTTTTTTTCCAGGATATGATGGATTTTCAACGTTCCTTAGCCCATTTGTGCCTACTATAGGTATATATAATCACTGGAATATAGGATAGGTTTTCACCTCCCTTTGCATTTTTTTCATCATCCTATGACCATGATTCATATGCCCTAGGTACAAACCCATTTTTAGCGACACAAAACCTCCTCATTGTTACTATAAGTGTCATTATTAAGTGATAAAGACTTACCAAACATGGGTTCCCTAGTTAGAACCGTTTTTTCCATTTGGTTCCCATGTAGAAGCTTCTCCATATGTCCAGGAGTCCTTTATAGTCTCGCCATGACTTTCTGTTCAAGTATCATGTCTTCTACTTAGTATTTTTCTATCTACTACCTACAAGAATCCCTCCATTACATTCTAGAGTCTCAGTTAAGCTCTTTTCAGACTCTTTAAAAATGAAAAGATTTCCGAGTGAGCTTGTTTTCTTTCACACTCGTTAAACTAATTTGAAAGGATGTATATTTGGTATAAGTTTACCCCTTTTTCGGACCCACTAGACTAATTGCGAAAAATGAATACTCTAGTTAACATTGACTAGAAGAGTTCTCCTTGGTATTGTTTTACACTTTTCGGTCTCGGGAGACCAAATTTACGAAAAATAAAACTATTGGAAACCTACTTCCTAATGTTGAGTGTTAATTTCATTTCATTTTATTGCTTTCATTCTTGAGCCTAATTTCAACTCCCTTGTTCTCATTATAATCTCATTGCCCCAACATTTCTCATAATTCACTAAGCAGTGCCTTTCATATATCCTTTGCAACTTGACACCCCTTACCCATAGAGAAAACATTTCCCCGAGTGTCCATATCCTGCATGCGTCCCCTTGCATTGAGCATAGGTATGTTAAACTGCATGGAACTATTTTTCTTGTTCATGACACTCGTTTCCTCTCTTGTATCGCGATCTAGAGTCATAAGAGTACCTAGAGGCTTGCAGTCATTAGTGGTAGGTTCTATCGTTACCTATAGTTGGGAATACAATAATGTCCCCTGCTCGATGGATTCTTCAAGTGTTCGACCTCAAGACCTTTATTCACACTTTTTGAATGTACTTAGTGCCTTGATGCCTACTTTTATCATTGATGGGTTGTCTCTCATTTGTTAACGATATACCTCAATGATCAGTAATCAAATGAAGTCTCATTGTGTTTCACTTCAACTACTTTATTAACACAATGCATACTTGCACCATTGGAGGTTAGTGTAGAAGACCTCATATTCATAGTAGCAACACCTCATACCTTTTGTTGTCCTTCATCGCACTAGTCCTATATGACTTCAATTATCATGGAAGATCAGATTTCACTTTATTGTATACATATATCTTCAATTGATTTTGAGACTGGACTCCAATGTGTTTTTTTAGTGCCTATGACCACCTATGGAATATTCCTACTTTGTATTTCCTATTCATGGCCATGAAAAATTATCTTCTATACATACACATGGATCTGCAGTGTACTTCATATTGGAATCCATGTATACAAATTCAATATGTATTATAATATTCTGACGGGTGACTAGTTCCTCTAGTTGGGTCCTCACTACTCCACTTTTGATAATTTTTATGTATTTCAGCCATCGTGATTGCTCCTATGACCTCACACATTAGGGGGAATCTATTATAGAATTTTTCCCACACTCTATGCATCATTCTTTGGTGGACTGTCCTTTCCTGCTGCAGACTCTGTTTTCCCATTTTCCTCACTAAAAATTCAAAAATTCAAAAAATTGTATATATACGTGAGCTACAGTTATACTACTTGCGTATCTGCAGGGTTCTCCATCATAGCTCGTGTATGTCGGGTTTTGTGCTCAAAGTTAAAAATATTTCATATTTTCCAAGCCAAGTCACGAGATCCATGATCCTTGGCCTTTCATATGTTTGAAATGATCTGATTCGACCCTTCAATTCCCTTTGGAGGATATAAATTGAGCCATATACAAGCCTTGAAGGGAGGAGAAAAAGTTGAGAGAAAGTATACTCTAGAGAAAATTTTCCTCATATTACATCCTTGAGTCTGCATCCCTTAGTCCTTTAAGTCTGAACTCTCCTTATGTTCATCCCCCAAGCTCTCCCTATCCTATGAAGGAGGAACCCAATTACTCCTAGAACTTGTGATCTTTCCTTGTGGAGGATTGAAGTGGTGAAGGCCTAGGTGGAGGGACTTAGTTTCTTGGTTTCGATGAGTTGCTGATACAAGAGGTTTCCGCTTATGTACTTCTACTGATTATATTAATAGAAATACTCTTTTATCTTCCAATTATATGTTGCAAATGTTTATACTATTTTCCATGGGTAAATTTGCTATACATGTTAATGGATTATGCTAGTTTATATGCTAACATTTCATACATTTTCCATATGCTTGTGTATCTTGGATGTTGAGGATAAGTTGTAGGTATCGAGCATTGGATTGTGAGCTTGACGGTGGTCTCCTACGAACATCCAGAAGAGGTAGGATTCTATCCTTTCTTTTGTTGGCATTTCCATTTATCTAACATATTTGATATTTGAGTTGATTTCTTGGTGTTGTTCTGTATGTTGTGGTCCTACCCCAAACCATAGATATTTCTTCCTCGTAACAACTAATGAATGGATGAGATATATTGACCTATAGATCCAACAGTCCTATTTTTAAGGATATGACCAAATATTATTTTCTCGTAGTTGAGACCACACTCTAATCATTAGACATTCAAATATTGACATGCGTTGTCCCACAAGACACACTCAGTTCCATACTGGAATTCCTCATCAGCATGATTTCAATTCCCCCTTTCACTTCCCTTAGATTGAATCTACACCATTCGATGGCTAGGGTTTAATCTTTCTTTTGCACTGTTCGACGACTCTTTTTTTCTTTCAGAGACTTTATCATCATCGACACTATGGGCCTTTACTCACTTTACCAATATTCTATTCCTGATGATGATACAACCATCCTTCTAAAGGAGGTCCACATATCTCAATCTCTCCATTCATAGGTTATAGTCTCCATAAGGTTACACCCTACCTTTACCATGCTTATTGGGATACATGAATCCATCAGATTGACGAGGATAATAAACATACATAATCCATACAAATATGTTGGTTTCATAAGCATGCCAAAAACACTTTTGTAGAATGGGAACTTGCATGCAACACATGGATTCATTTCAGATTGTACAAGTGTATCTATCCATCAATACAACATTCATAGAAAATATCTAATCATTCTATTCTATCGTTGCTCGAGTACACCGACTTGCAGTAAGACAACCTATTTATTCTTCAAAAATGCATACACATCCATGACTACAATTTATAGACTTAATCCATTCTCTTTATTCGTTATACATAATGCATATTTACTTATCTGAAGACTGGGAAACAATGGAGATTGCTGAAGGGTGTGAAAATTTTCACCCAACCATAGGCACAACTGCTCCTGGCGTTTTCACAGTTGGCCACCCCCTATCTAGAGTATGATTCCATGAGAGAAATTTCTCCTTTTTCTCAAAAAACAAAAAGGGATGAAGGCTACTCTCCTTCTCCCATATGAACTTGGCATCCCCATATTCAATCCACCAAGCAATGGGGCTTGCTGTGATTTCTCACCCAACCACTAAAACTTCTACAACCTCATTTATCAACTTGATTTGAAGACATTACCAAACAATTCATGTACCGAGAATAATTCCTTTTTTCCACTTCTTCTTTTTTCTCTTCTGAACCAGAGAAGACTCACACATTACTCTTATGCAGAATTGGTCTCTCAACCCAACCATGTGCAATTGCTATCTTGCCTATCCTTTTTTCCATATTTTTTCTCTTTTATTTCCTTCCTCAACACGATTTCGTGGGTCAAATCAAGAAACTTATAGATGGGTACTTTGCCCATCCTCTCATTGATTCTTGAGGAAGACTCCCCAACTACCATCTTGAATGGTAAATAACTTATTTAGGAGATAAGACAGATCTAGGTATGAGAATTTCAAATCCAATAGAGTAATATCTGATATGGGTCATCCCAACCAATGATGGTTCCCATTACCATTCCATTTCATGACACCATCTCTGTATAGGCGACACCTTCAACGTTTATTCATAAATTTCCCTTTTTATATTAATAGTAGAAATATGTTTACACCACATTCTTTAGACATAATTCATTATATTTCAAAATTTACACTTAATAAGTGTATCCATAGTTTGACAGTGATAACAATTATATTTACAATCTAGGGGAAACAAGGGTATTACATAGGGATTTGGGGCTAGCAGTTGAAGGCATGTGTTTGAAGTTCCATGGGACTGGTGGGTTGGTGACTCGGTGATCCTGGTGCTCAGTGGCCCAATATACTGGATCATATATAACAATTGAAGGCATATGTTTGAAGTTCCAGGGGCCCGATAGGATAGTGACTCAGTGAGGTCGGTAGCCCAGTTAACATGTTGACGTGATCGCAAATCGACAGTCGAGATTTAATCAAATAAATGATCCAATAGTTGTTGAGAATTAAATTTTGTTCTATGGTTTGTGAGAACATCACACATGAAATTGGAGGAGATAGGGATTGGTTTTGAAGGATTGTTTACAAATCGATTTTATGGAAGAATCACAAGATTTAGAGACGACCCCATGAACATGATTTGTTTTGTATGTGGAAAAATATTGGATATATGGGATTGAGGTATAAGTAATGATTCCTTGATCATTTTGAGTAGGTGTATGTGTGTGAAGTATGTGGATGAGGAAGTGAATCTATGAGATTCTCAAGTGCGAGAAGATGAATGAAAGTGAGGTGTAACTATTTGAGGGTGGCAGGGAGGTGCAAGGTCAAAAGGAACATCTAAAGTCTTATAGATTGTAAAAAGGTGGAAAGTATCATGACAATTATAGCAAAGTGAAGGCATGAATTAAAGTGATATTTTTTGTACCATTGATAGTTTGAGAAGAATTGAATCTAGAAAGTTGGTGCCTGCAATTGCTGCAACTATAGGTTGGTGCTTACAGGTGTTGTTGATTTGATGCTCAGTTGAGGGGATTGGTGTCTCTAGCATGTTGGTGCCTGCAAATATTGTAGCTATAGATTGGTGCCTAAAATTGTTGCTAAGTTGGTTTTTAAACAAAGGGATTGGTGGCTCTTTCAAGTTGGTGCCTATAAAACATTGTAACAGATTGGTGTTTGTAGTAGGTTATTTCTTGTGAAAATATTTGAATAAAATTTTCATGGTTTTCTTCCAATTGGGTTTCAATATTAAATATTTGTGTATTATGCATTATATATATAATTAACTGCTTATTGCAAGTAAAGTAATGAATTGATAAATATTGTAAGAAAAGAAAAATAAGTCTTATACTAATTCACCCCCCTCTTAGTATAAGTAAGTGTGCCTACAATTGGTATCAGATCCAAGTTCCTTTAGGAACAATCTAACCACTAGAAGGTGAATCCCTGCAACACACATGTATAAACATGAAGGTTTGTCTACAAACATAGATCCATTATTTGATGGATCAAATTATTCCTTATGGAGCATAAGAATAAGAACTTGTTTTATGGCTCTTTGGTTTTACACTTGGAGTTCAATTAAGAATGGTTACACAACTCCAACAAATACACTTGTAAATAGAGATGGAAAGAGGCTTAGTGACAATAATTCTAAATCCATGAAGGTAATTATGTGTGGTCTGGCATTTTCAAAATTTACAAATTCATGCATTGTGCTTCAATAAAATTCACAAATTCATGCATTGTGTTTCAACAAAAGAGATGTGTGAGAAGTTACAGAATATACATGAAGGGGATGAAAAAGTCAAGAAGGAAAAATTACAAACCCATAGAGGATAATTTGAGACGCTTAAGATAAATGAAGAAGAGAGTATTGCAACCTATTTTATTCACGTGGATGAGATTGTTAACACTATCAGAGAATTGGGTGAAGAGGTTAAATAAACCATCATTTTTCAAAAAGTTCTTAGGTCACTTCCCTCAATATTTAATCCCAATATATCTGTCATTGAAGAAATAAACGACTTAGACAATTTGACAATGGATGCGTTACATGGAATCCTCACTACATCTGAAATGAGGATAGAAAAGTATGAGCAATAAAAGACATCAAGGAAGGAAGCAACCTTCAAGGCATCAAAGACGACAAAAATAGAAGAATACAAAATAAGTGATAGCTCAGATAGTGAATGTGATGCAAAAGAAGCCAACTTTGTTAGAAAGCTCAAGAGAGAAACATGAAAATACAAAGGTAATATTCCCTTTAAATTCTTTAATTATGGATAAGTAGGACACTTTTCTACTAAATTACTTACAAAAAATAGAAATAGCAATGAAAAAGAAGATTCGAGCTTCAAAAATTACAAGAGGGGAAAGAGTGAAAAAGATGAGAAAATTCTAAAGACAAAAGAAGAATATATATACCAATGAGGACAAAAAATCTTTTGATGACAATGATAGTGAAACATAAGAGATTCTCTTCATGGCTCTAGAAATAGAGACTGATGTCCTAGAAAATGGAAACACATATTAAAATAAAGAAGACAATCCTAATATTGATGCAGAAGTGGACCTTGAAGGAGATCTCATATGTTCTCTAAATGAACTATAGAGACTAATGAACAAGAAATGGCTACAAAAGGAGCAACTAAATAAGTACATAAAAGAAATAATCATTAAAAAATAAAGATGTGATAAAACTACAAAATTATTATCAACCTAAAAACTCAAGTGGAAGAAGCAAAGAAAATTGAAGAAGTTTTAAGATCCCAACTAAAAGAAAAAGAAGATGTTTGCAACAATCTATAATATTAAATAGTTTGTCTAAGAAAGGAGTTGGATAAATCAAATACCAACATGAAATTTGGAAAGAGCTTTGCAACTTTAGATGAAATACTAAACTGTCAAAGATCAACATTTGACAAGACTGGTCTTGGCTACAATGAGAAGAAGAAAACTACTAAAGAAGATTCAACCTCCACAAAACATGGGAGTGAAGGAAAAACCAAGATTTATGTTGATGTGCTAAAAAATCCTATCAAGGTTGAAGATAACAGGAGAGAAGAACAAAATTTTCCATAGGAGACAAATCTTCCTCACAAAGACATAATCAAGAAGACATTTTCATCAAGATGGAATCATACAATTAGGTACCAAAATCCTTTTCTTGGCTATTATTACTCTTGCAATGGTTTTGGTCATAAAGCTATAGATTGTAGAATAAATGCAAAAGGCAGTTAGATAAGGAACAACAACAAAGATGCTTATGGATTATCAAAGAGAAATTACAACTCATTTTCCCCTTTACTGAATTATAACATTATATGTTATAACTACAACAATTACAAGCATATAGAAAAATTCTGCAGAAGTGTTTTAAAAAAGGATAAGAAAGAAGAAACCCCAATAGTCATGGAAATAAATTAGGAACAAAGGGAAAAAATGAAAGAAAAATCCTTGTTCATATAAGCTACACCTGTAAATGTGTTGAACCTGCACAAAATAGATCTAGCTAGAAAATACCACACACATTAGCAGAGAGAAATTGAGAAAGAAGAAGCAAGAGAGAAAGAATGGAAGAATTCTCATTAACTGTAATGAATAATGAATAATTTACACATGATATACTCTGTATAAATAAACCAATGCTGTGCACTGGAGGTGAAGCCAATGTGCCATAAGGGTAGTCTAGAGTGATCTGGACACACACCAACAGTTACAGGAGTGAATTGCCCCCTAGTTGAGTTAACTAGTCTACCAGTCTTCAGTTAACTGACTAAAACATAGTGAAGTGAGGAGGATGCCAGGGAATCATGGGTAATGCACTAGTCTGGTGATGATACCAAGGCTAATTTTCATTATATGGTGATGATACCAATGTTGCATGGTGACAAAACCAATGCAGAATCTAGAATCCACTCAACTAGTCAAACTTAAGTGAAAACTGAAGAGAATATTCTCCCTAAACTTTAGGAGACTGGATAAATACTAATAAACATAGGAAAAACCTTAGGAAAAAGAAATCCTAGGTGTGTGTGAATTAACTCCAACACCCCCCCTGAAAATCACTATGATGAAAATAAATAATGGGTCTGGGAAACGAGGCCATGTTAGGTACCCAAATACAGAAGATACACTGAAATAAAGTGAGGAAAGAGAGAAAAGATCATGGGAAAACCCCCCCTCAAGGTACAATGTATGTAAAAAAATGAGCTACAATTGCTAGGAAACTGTGTCCTTCACTACAAGATGACTTCGCAGAGAATGGAACTTCTGCTTAGTGGAGGTCTTGGTGAAGATGCATGTCATCTATTCTGCTGAAGGAAAAAAATGTAGGTTGATGATCCTCTCGTGTACTAAGTCCCAGATGTAGTGCATGTGGATCTCGATGTGTTTGTCTGCTACCTTTGAACTAGATCTTTGTAGAATTTCAGAGTGCTTTGGTTGTCACACCAGATGACAATCGATCGATGAAACTAAATGCCCAACTCAGTGAGAAAATGCTGTAGACACATAGCCTGAATGGTTATGTTAACTAACCCTCTGTACTCTGCCTTGACTAAATAAAGAGAATTAACAACCTTCTTCTTGCTTGACCAATATATAGGCCCGAAACCAAGACTGAGTGAGTAACCAGATGTGGACTTGTGATAAATGCTATCGCCAACCCATTCAGAATCAATGAACCCGATGAGATCTAATGTAGAGTCTTATGCATAATGAATCCAAAAGGCGATGGTGCCATGTAAGTATCAAAGAATACACTTTGCAACCTTCCAATGTAGCTCATGCAGCTCTTGCATGAACCTGGAAACTGTGCCAACTGCATAGGAGAGGTCTGGTCTGGAGTTTGTGAGATACAAAAATATCCCCACTAGCTATCTATACAATGTGCTATCAACCAATGGAGTGTACCCTCCATCCTCAAGTTTGACTCCTGATAGGAAAAGATTCAGAGCAGACTTGCAGTCTGTCATGTGAAATCTCTCAAGGAGATCTCGAGCATACATGGCCTGAGACAGTTTGATGCCTGATGCATCCTAACTGATCTCAAGTCTAAGGAAGAAGTGTAGTGGACCCATGTATGTCATCAAAAACTTGTCATGTAAAATCCTCTTAACTGTAGCAATCACTGAAGTCGAGAAGCCGATGATCAACATATCATCAATGTAGATAACTAAGAGTAGAAGTGAATCAACCGTCCTGAGCATGTAGACATTCGGGTTAGATTTACAACGTACAAAGTTATGTGACAGTAGGTAGGAGTCCATCTTGGAATACCATGCCCTCATAGCCTTCTTGAGGCCATAAAGAGATTTCTTCAGTCGACAGAACACAGAGGAATCCTGGATAATTCCCTGGGGCTGCTCCATATATATCTCCTCAGAGAGATCACAGTGAATAAATTCATTCTTCACATCCATCTATTGGACTTCCCATCCCTTTTCCATTGAAATGGCAAGTGCCAAACATATGGAATCCATCTTGGATATTGGAGAGAATGCCTCATCATAGTCAATGCCATGCACCTATTGAAATCCTTTGGAAACAAGCCTAGATTTGTATCTGATAATCTGTCCATCCAATGCACTCTTGGTCTTGTAGACCCATCTGCACCTGACAAGGTTCCTTCCAGAAGGAAGGGGAACCAGATCCCAATTATGGTTCTCGAGGAGGGAGTTTTAATCCTCCTGCATGACAGATTCCCAAAAGGGATTCCCAAAAGGGATTTCCAACAGCCTTTCCATAAGACCATGGATATGAAGAATGAACCAAGAAAATATGCCTGGATGGAAATTATTCAGTGGCAGTGAGTGCAATAGGAGGCTCCTCGAAATTAGATTGAGTCCTCCTAGTATTAGTTGAATCACCAACAAGATCCCCTACATCTTGGAGAGTAGTCTGAGTCCAATTGGGCCTCTACTGAGGCTCTGCATCTGCATATGGATGCACTAACTCTATATCTGATTGTACTGACTCTATATCTGGATCATCTGAATCCTATGAATCATAACTATCGTCTGAAGAAGAGTCGACATGTGCATGCTCATCATCTCGGACTGGTGGAAGAATGAAGGTGTTTGCATGTGCCTACTGAGGTACATGCGAGACACTTTCCTCTAATTGGACACTTTACTCAATGATGAGACGGTCCGAGGAAATATCAATAAGTTTGTATCCCTTCACACTATCGGGGTATCCAACGAATATACACTATGTGCTCTGTGGATCAAGTGCCTTCCTCTTTTCAGAGGGAATCCGGGCCCATGCACGTGAAACAAAAATATGAAATTGGGTCACTTCTAGTTTGAGGCCTCTCCAAGCCTCGTAGGGGGTCTTATCCTTGATAGATCTATGGGGAGATTTTTTTTGGATGTAGATTGCACAGTTAAGTGCTTCAACCCATAGTCTCTGTGGTAGAGAATTTGCATGTAGCATGCAAGATGCCATCTCTTTTAGAGATTTTTTTTTCCACTCAGTAACTCTGTTTTGCTGCAGAGTACAGGGAACTATGTGCTACAGCTGAATCCCTACCTCATGACAAATATTATGGATCTCACGATTGACACACTCTCCCCCATTATCAGTTTAAAGGACTTTGATTTTATTTCCTAACTGTGTCTCAACCAGGGATTTGAAATCTTTGAGGTATTGAAAGACCTTTGATTTTTTCATGAGAAAGTAAATCCATGTGAAACGTGAGAAATCATCAACAAAAATGAGAAAAAACCTCACTTTTCTGATTTATGGATGCGAAAAAGGACCCATGAGGTCACTATGGATCAGATTTAAAGGAAAGGAAACTCTCAGAGTCTTTCCTTTGTTGAATTTTTATTGAGGGTGTTTTCCAAGAACACATCCCTCATAGATTCATTTGGAGAAATGGATGTTTGGTAGACCATAAACCAATATCTGATTGCTAAGATATTGCATATATCTGAAATTCAAATGCTCGAACCTTTCGTGCCATATCCTACTACTTTCATTAGCATGGGTAAGCAGTAAAGCAAAATCTGGTTCAATAAATTCAGAAAATGTATACAATCTAGATTGATGATTTACCTCACCAATAACAACCCTGGAATTGGTTTTCTTGTCATAGATTTACACTGCATTAGGTGTGAATATTATTTTAATTCCATTGCCATAATTCATCATCTGATACACAGAGATAATATTGACGAAAAGTTTGGGAATGTGCAACACATTCTCGAAGCTTCCGTTGGTGAGTTCAATCCTTCCTTTTCCGGTGACCTTGACTACAGAGTTGTACCTCATACGCATATGAACTTTGTATGCATCCAATGTAGAATATACTACTTTTGTGTCATCCATGTGATGTGATTCTCTTGAATCTATGATCCAAGCACCGGGAGAGGATTTGATGGAAATCAAGGCATGTCTAGAATTGCCTTTCTTGGGATTCTAATCTTCCGGTTTCTTCTTGGAACCCTCAGGCATGTGATCTCCAAGGTTATTTTGCTGAAGTATTTGATTCATTAGATCTATTTGTTTTTGCATGCATGCAGATTATGGATGGAATCCTTTATGGAAGTATGTGCATTTCTCCCCTTTTCTTCCCTTTCCACCTTTGGATCCGGAGGCATCAGTGAAGGGTTTTGAGTACTCTTCCTTCTTAGAATTTGCATGATATTTAATTTTGTATTTATATTTATATTTCTGATATTAATGGCTGCCATATTGCATAGTAAGTGCATGCACCTTTGGGCCTTTGATTTTTCCCATGTTGATGAGCTTGGTTTTGTCTTGTGTTAGGGATTCAATAAATTCCTCAAGAGAAGGAATCTTCCAGGTGGCTCCAGAGGTGAATTTGATTGAATGGAATGTGGACACAAAAACAGATAATTCAGGACCAAGTTTGGAGAGAATGGTGATAACCATTTGTTTCTCCTCCCTATATTTATCAACCCTGCAAGCTTTGAGTTGCGACAATAAATCCTTGTATTTGTAAAGAAATCTTGGAGATTGTTGAAGCTTTTTGGATCCAATGTGATAAATTCCACATCAATCATGTGTCCCCTCATCTCATCCTATTTTTCAAATATCCCTTCCAAGGTGGTCTAGGCTTTATTAGGGGTTTTACAGGAAGATATGTGAAAAAGGAGATCGAGAGAGATGAGACTGCAAATTGTTCTGAATGCTTCATCCATTCGATTTAGATACTTGGATTTTTCTATGACTGATGTTGGTTCTATCTCTTTATACAAGGTTAAAATATACAATCCTTTGGTTCAGATATGCATGATTATTCTCTCCTTCCATGCAAAGTAATTGTAAGGTGTAAGAATGAATTCTTTTGGGAATTCCATTTTTCCATTGTCTTCAATCTTTGGTACCTGCAAAATAATTTGGTGTAGATTTTTCTTAGCAGTCTATCAAATCTGATACCATGTAAATGTGTTTAACCTGCACATAATAGATATAGATGGAAAATACCACACATATTTGCAGAGAGAAATTGAGAAAGAAGACGCAAGAGAGAAAGAATGGAAGAATTCTCATTAACCATAATGAATAATGAATAATTTACACATGATATACTCTATATAACTCAACCAATGCACCATAGTGGTCGTCTAGATTGATCTATACACACACCAACAATTACGGGAGTGAAATGCCACCTAGTCTAGTCTCTCGGGCAGTTATGAGAGTGGACTGCCACCTAGTTGAGTTAACTAGTCTACCAGTCTTCAGTTAACTGACTGAAACGTAGTGAAGTGAGGAGGATATTAGGGAATCATGGGTAATGCGCTAGTCTGGTGATGATACCAAAGCTAATGCACATTATCTGGTGATGATCCCAATGTTGCATGGTGACAAAACCAATGTAGCATATAGATTCCACTCAACTAGTCAAACTGAAGTGAAAAATGAAGAGAATATTGTCCTAGATGAATATTCTCCCTAAACTTTAGGAGTTTGGATAAATAATAATAAACATAGGAAAAACCTTAGGAAAAACAAATCCTAGGTGTGTGTGAAGTAACTCCAACAACACCATGTGTAAAAAATAATAAGGATAAGTGGTACATTGACAATGGGTGCTCAAGTCACATGACGGGAGACAAAACAAAGTTTATCACCTTGAAGAAGAATGAAGGCGATGTACCTTTAGAGACAATGTCACTTCAAAGATAGTTGGAAAGGGCACTCTTAATATTGACAATGGAAGGGATAAGGTAGAAAAGGTTCCGCGTGTTGAAGACTTGAAGCACAATATTCTTAATGTCAACCATATGTGTGATCAAGGACATACTCTAAATTTTAACTCCCAATAATGTAAGATCAGAAAGGAAGATTCAGAAAAACTAGTTGAAAAAGCAATTAGAACCCAAAACAATGTGTATGTTCTTGATGAAATTAATGGAGAAAAATGCTTCATGGGGAAAGAAAATGAAATATAAATGTGGCATAAAAGAATGGGCCATATGAACTTTGAAAACTTGGTAAAAATCAACACCAAACAAGTGGTAAGGGATATGCCAAAAATCACAAAACCCTCAAACATTGTATGTAAGCAGTGTCAACATGGAAAACAATCAAGGGTGATCTTCAAGACAAAGTAATATACAACATCCAAGCCATTTGAACTTTTGCATATAGATCTTTGTGGATGGACAAGAAAAAAAATTCTGCAAGGAGAAAGTTATTTTATGTTACTTATTGATGATTATAAAAGAATGAATTGGGTTAGCTTTCTTACAAATAAATATGAGACATTTGAAAAAGTTTAAATTCTTCAAATCCTTAGATGAGAATGAGACTGACCTAAAAATAAAATGTTTAAGGTTGGATAATGGAGGTGAATTTACATCTAATGAATTTGAATCATTATGTGAAACTCATGGGATAAAAAGACAATATTCAACTATAAGAACTCCTCAACAAGATGGAGTGGTTGAAAGGAAAAATAGACATGTACAAGAGATTGCTAGGACAATGTTGACTGAAGCATGATTATCAGACAATTTTTGGAGAGAATCAATTTACACATTAGTTTACATTCTAAATAGAGGGAAAGTCAGGGTTAAGGATGATAAGACACCCTTTGAATTATGAAAAGGAATACCATCATCAGTAAAAAAATTCTGAATATTTGGAAGCAAGTGTTATATCAAAAGAGATGATGAGGATTTAGGGAAGTTTGAATCGAGAATAGATGAAGGAATTTTCCTTGGTTATTCATCAAGAAGTAAATCCTATATATGTTACAACAAAATACTGTAGAAGATTGTTGAAAGCATAAATGTCAGAATAGATGAAGCAAGGATTCACAAGAACAAGATGCATACAAAATAAATGGATTAAAATGAAGAAGAAGAAAAAGAATATGAAGAATAGGAAGAGGAAATAGAATTCCAAGATACACAAACCCCATCAAGGTTTGTGAAGAAGAATCATTCGGAAAATTTAATTCTTGGTGATAAAAATGTTGAAACACAAACTAGGAGAAAATTGACAAGCACCTCTGAATAGGTAAATCTCTCTTTGTTGTCCAAAATATAATCTAAATGTTTTACAGAAGACAATACTGATCAACATTGGTTCAATGCTATGAAAGAAGAGCTAAATCAGATTGAGAAAAATCAGACATGTGAACTTGTCCCAAGACCTAAAGACAAAAATGTGATTGGTACAAAGTGGGTAGTCAAAAATAAGTTAAATGAAGATGGAAAAATAGTAAGAAATAAAGAAAGACTATTCTATAAATGGTATGCTCAAGTAGAATTTATTGACTTTGAAGAAACCTTTTCTCTTGTTGCAAGATTAGAAGCCATTATAATGTTCTTGGCATTCACAATATTTAAGAATTTTAAAGTGTATCAGATGGCTGTCAAGTCATGATTTCTGAATGGATATTTAGAGGAACAAGTGTACATTGAATAAGTCGAACGATTCTTATTATCAAAAAATAAATATTATGTTCTCATATTGAAGAAATCATTTTATGGATTAAATCAGGTTCCTAGAGCATGGTATTCAAGTCTTGACAAGTACTTGCAATGACAAGGTTTCAAAAGAGGAGCAACAAATATCAATATTTATATCAAAATAGACAATGAATATATGTTAATCAATGTGGTTTATGTGGATGATATAATTTTTGGAAGTAATGTTGATATAATGATCCAAAAGTTTGTAGAAGAAATGCAAAGAGAATTTGAGATTTCCATGCTTGGAGAATTGCCATTCTTTCTAAGATTGCAGATTTCTCAATCCAACAAAGACATATTCATGTCTCAGACCAAATATATCAAAGAGATGTTGAAGAATTTTGAAATGGAAGACTATAAAACCGTTAACACACCCATAGTCACTGGTTGTAAATTGAGCAAAAATGATGAATCAAATGAAGCAAATCAAACTTTGTACAAATAAATGATAGGAAGCCTAATATATATGAAAACTTCAAGGCAAGATATTATGCATGTAGTAGTGTTAGTTGGAAGGTTTCAAGATGCATCAAAGGAGGCACATGTGCAAGGAGTAAAAATTGTTGGTTGTGGAGCCTGATTATCTTACTGATTTATAGGTCTTTTACTTTCAACCGTGTTTATACCCCATGAAGTATTTACACCCCAGAAGTATGTACACTCTTCCACGCGGGGGAGTGAAGAGGGGGGGTACCCCCTCTGCGGGGTCCAGGGGGCCTATCCCCCCGGCTGGGGGGTCTGGGGGCAAGCGGACCCCCAACAAGGGTTCGGGGGCGAAGCCCCCGAAGAAAAAATTGCCTTGTAAAAGTACATTTTAATTTCATTGTAAATATGGACCGTTCATTATAAGGTCGTAGATCTAACGATAGAGATTATGTTAGGGTTTTTTTCCCTAGAAGGCAACCCTCTTTTATGAGGGAAATGTATTGCGGCTATGGATTGTGGTGAATATTGTATTCTGAGAGAGGAGACTGTGAGAGAAAGAAGAGGAAGTTACAATAGGTTTTGCTGTAGGTTGTATCCCTTCATTTGCTAGATAATAATAAAGGAAGGACCTGACAATTTCTTTGGTGGACATAGCCCACACTGGGTGAACCACGTAAATCTGTGTCTCTCTTGTATTGTGTGTCTTCTGTGTTTTGTTTCTCCATTTGTTTTATTTTATTTCTCCACGGTCCTGTTTTTCTAACAACTGGTATCAGAACATAAGGTAACTCGCAGGAAAAGAGGGTTCCTGGTTCAAGTGGTAGCAATGTCGGAAGATGTAAAGTTTAGGGTTGAGAAATTTAATGGTCAAAACTACCAGTTATGGAAGATGCAGATGGAAGACTATTTATATCAGAAGGATCTATTCCTACCATTGAGCAGAGTAGAAAAGAAGCCGGCGGCCATGAAGGACGAAGAATGGGAGATTCTTGACAGAAAGGCTCTAGG
>JZKD02S0864188.1:182528-195959 GCA_000966675.3 Picea glauca
TTGAGGAAACTGAGAAGGCATGAGGAGAACTATACGACACACGATTTGGAGTTGTTAGCCATTGTATATTCCTTGAAGTTTAACTAAATATGAACCATTGTGGACTACAACACATCTTTATGCAAAGCGACCTAAACGCGCGATAACGATGTTGGTTAAAATTACTTAGCGAGTACGATTTTGAGATTACTTACATAAAGGGAACAGTGAACCGAGGGGAACCTTCTTGGAGTCAGATACCACACATATTTGTTTGTGTTGCCTCTTCAGACGAGTCTACGTGGAAAGGTTCTAGCTTTATAGTGCGATGATGACTGGTGCAAAGAGGTCAAGGATTTTATCGGACAAAACACAATGATGGTACCAAGATTTGAAGGATTTACATTTGATGACGATGGATTATTGAGGTTTAAAAATCAGATTTATGTACCACCAAACGACGAGTTGAGGAGATTGATCCTAAGTGAGGCTCATAGAGTAGTACATGGCTCACCCGGGAGTCATGAAGATGAGGGAGGACCTTAAACCCTTATTCTTTTGGAAGGGAAAGAAGGTAGACATAGTCGACTATGTGGTCGGATGTCTAGAATGTCAGTGGGTAAAGGCTGAACATAGACACCCAACATGATTACTACAACCACATGCTATTCCAAAATCAAAATGGGAAGTTATTCGATGGATTTTATTGTTTGATTTTCACTGATGACAAGGAGACACGACTCGATTTTCGTAGTAGTAGACACTGTGACGAAGAGTGATCACTTTATTCCTGTGCATACGACATATCAGGCGCTTGACATAGCTCGAGTTTTCATCAGTGAGATTGTGAGGATACATGGCGTGCCTAAGAATATTATATCTGATCGAGGATCGGTGTTTACTGGACGATTTTGGACGCGTTTCCAAGAGGCCTTGGGAACCCAACTTAACTTCAGTACTATGTATCACCTGGAGACTGACGGGCAGACCGAATGAACAAACTAGACCTTGGAGGACATGTTGTGCATGCACGTGATGGACCAAAAAAAGCGTTGGGAAGAATTATTTCCACTTATAGAATTCACTTATAACAACAGTTATCAAGGCACCATTAAGATGGCGCCTTTCAAGTTTCTTTATGGGTGACCGTGTCAGACGCTATTGAGTTGGGATCGGCTTGAGGATAGGGTTATGGTGGGACTGGAAGCGATCCAAGAATTGGAAGTTTAAATGAAAATTAAGAGAAAGGATCAAGGAAGCGCAGGTTCGACAAAAGAGTTATGTTTATGCGCGTTGTGTCGATCGTAGTTACAATGTGGCAATCCAATTTTTTTATTTTTTTATTTTTATTTTTTTTGCAGTGGAAACCGCATGAGAGTTCGACCAAGTTCTAAAAGGGGATAAACTATCTCCTACGATATTGTGGAAAAGAGAGGCCCATGGCCTAATGACTAGCCTTGCCTGATTCTTGAGGCGTTTGCACGATGTCTTTCATGTCTCTGTTTGAGACTTTATGATTAGTGATCCTACACATGTTTTTACTTTAGCACCTTGAGGGTGCCGGATGAGAGTATGCTCGTGGCTGAGCCAATCCGCATCTTGGATCATCTCTTTCGACAACTACAATGTTGAACTGTGGATGAAGTCATGGTCTAGTGGGACAACTATAGTCTGCACTTGGGGACCTCGAAGGATGCATATGATATGCACCAGTAGTTCCTTTTGTTTGATAGATAGACTTATGATACTATGATACCCACTATTTCGACACTTCTATATTGTGAAACTTCGGGATGAAGTTTAGACCAAGAGGGGGTGTATGTAACATCCCGCTCTCACGTGCACTGAGAAACTTATTCTTTGAGGACACTTACTCGCAAATGATCCAGATTATTATACTTTTGGGCATTTGATTTGGGTTATGAGTCGTTATGGGTTGATGACATGTTGTTTTGCTACATTGACATGGATAGGTGGTATTGACTCAGTTTTACTGAGTGTGTAGGATTTTGGACCTCGAGGATGCAGAGGCACCGATGGAACCCCTTGGACTCCGGATCGAGTCGGGGAGTGAACCATTGGGGTTTGATTGTTTTATATGTGATATTAGTGCATTTGATTAGATGATATGATTATGGATATATTGCAGACATGATTCTTTGATGATGTAGGTTGATGATAGCTTGCTGACCATACTCACATATGGAGTAGAGGGGTCACGCACGACTACCAGAGATGTTGAGGGAGAGGTGTGGACAACATCCCTTCCACAACCTACTAGCACTCTCGCGGTGGCTCGGAATGTAGGCTAACGTTTACCTAGTTTGAGAGGACCCACGATACCGTGAGGGAAGACTGCGACAATCGCTCATGATGATTCTAAGGGGGCACACAATAATGCGGGGGCCTTATTACTTAGAGGCCCTTACTCTCCCATAAGTTCACCTAGTGGATAATTGAATCCAACAGTTTTTGATGTCTACCAAGTTAGTCAAGAGGTGAGTGGCACCCTTGGAGCATGTGGTGCGTCCTGAAGGGCGCGTCGTGCAAGAAAAATGGAAAGAGGTGAGTGGAACCCTTGGATCACGTAGTGCGTCCTGAAGGGCACGTCGCGCAAGGGAAACAAATTGAGGCGAGTGGCACCCTTGGAGCACCTAGTGCGTCCTAAAGGGAACATCACGTTGCTAATGATAAATGAATGAACCTAGATGGCCTTAAGACGACTAATGTGATAAGAAAATTTTAAAACATTTTCTCTAATAAAATGTCACCCAACACAAAAATTAAAGTCTAGGTCTAAATTATACTCGTGGTAAAATTTTATCTATTTATTTAAAAAAAAAATGAATATATATATATATATATATAATGGTGATAATCTTCATTAATCATGTGACAAGAAGGAGTAATCAATTTAATTGATTCATAACAAACTGTTGGGATAAAATTTAAAAAGGGAAATAATTGTTTTATTATATCATGATAATTTAAAAATTTATTAATTAAAAAGGGAAAAGGGAAAAAATTAATTCCTACACTTGCCAAATTGAGTTCTAAATGAAAAGGGAAAGAGGGAAATCTAAAATAATTAGAAAACTAGGAAAAGAGGGAAACATAAAAAGAAAAGGGAAACACAAGGGAAAAAGTAGAAAGTCAAACTTAGTAAGGTATCTAGCATTTAAGAACCTTCTAAATAAACTCAACTAGTAAATTGGTAAGGGGAGAAGTCATTAAAACTTGTAAGGGAATATGGGGACACCTAGGAGCGATTCTAGGATTGATTTTAGGTGGGTGAGGGAAATAGGGGTAATTAATTAATTAAAGAAATTAATTTATGGAGGAATGAAGGGGATGGGTGACACTTGTACAGGGAGGATTTTTAGGAATTTAATTTTTAAACATTAAATTAAATGGGATTTTGGGAAGGTAAAGGACTTCGAAACTCTATATAATGGAGGGAGGAGAAGGATGAGAGAGCTCTTCTGTCATGAGTAATGTTACGTTGTAGAAATCTATACTTGATTGACTTAACTTGTGGGAGTTGGGATACCCAGCTTGGTGAGGAGTGGTAGCTTGGCCTTGCGAGGCGAGCTGGGAGCTAGCTGATTCTTTGGTTAGTGTGCGTGGCCCCTTTGTGTCTCGGGGGACTAAGGGGGAAGAAGAGTACCCCTAGCATTGACTGGGAGGTACCGATGAAGTCTCATCGATCGGCAAGCAGGAGTTGTACGAAACACACAGGACATCAACTCAGAGTGGGTGATTGGGCAACGATACACTCTCTTTATTTATGCATGATAGAATGTTAGTATGATTTATGCTTTGGATAAGATTGTTTAATTGGGTGAGGAAAATGATTGTCTTAGCATTCTAGTTGATGACTAGATTTTTTCCCTTATCCTTTAGATCGATGATGGATTGACTCCCATGGCATTCGATTCCTGACATGTCTTGACCGTCCTTGGGTATTTTGAATTGTGATGATTGCGGTTGTTTTTTCCTTTTGTCCCTAGCCCATCAATCCTTGCCTGAGAAGTCGGCCAGGAGCCTGATCTATGGTCGTCACTTTGGCGTTAATAGACCTATGGATCTCAACGCCCTACTTTTCTGTGCATGGATGATGAGTGACAAATGTTTCTTCCCAGTCGTCTAACCCTGTGGGTTGTTCCAGGTGGAGTGTTGTCTTGCACCTTGATGTCGATAATTGACCCGCCAATTTCTTGATTGATGGTAGAATTTTATCTTTTCTTTGTCTACGTTTGACTTCTTAGATGCGTTTTAACATTGTGATAGTGATTCTAAGTTCTGCGTTGGTATAGAAAAATTGTTAATTTTACTCTGCATTTTTTGGTATAGTAATGTAATTTATTAACATAATTTTATAGCTATTATGAGACAAAGATTTTTTTCCTGCGTTTCCAGTGTTAACAAATTTTGTATATAGTGGACAACAATATTATAGACAGAGAATTTATTTTAGTGCGCAGCAGAAAATTATATCTAAACCTGATAATGATATCATTGTATCTCTCCCTTGAATCCCTTTCTAGCTTCGCAAATTCATTTGTTAATAGACAAAATGCAGGTTTTTGGTTAACTGAGCAAATGCCCCATCTCTATATTGGTGTCGGGTCAGCTGCCACATCTCTACATGTTGATCACCTGTGCACCCTTCCCCAAACTCATATCTATGTGTTGATCACCTGTATGCCCTCCCCCAATCTCGTCTCTGCATGTTTTGACAACGTGTGCATCCTTCACTCCATTCCTTTTTCTGCGTTTAAAGTTTAGCCTGCAGTTGAATAGCAGCGGCCGCTGGTCTTGTTCTTTATCTTTTTACCTCTGCAAATTCTATTATAAGAAAGAGAGACCCCGAATTTGTCTTACGGGGTGAGACTGTGTTAACCGTTGCCATGTATCCCTGTAGAGATTTATTTTTGGCAATTTTTATGTGCCATTTAACGCCCACAGAAAACCTAATGACTGCAATTAAGATTGCATCGTATCCCAGTATTAAAATGATTTTAGAGATATTATGCGTGCCCTTCAATGCTCGTCGTAATCACAATGATAGCGATATCAAGGTTGTAGTTGCCCAATAACAATAATGACTGTGATTTATTGGTTGCCGGAAGTCTGGGTATTGTTAAATTTCAGCGATTTAATGGTAGCCTTGTAATGATTCCTGAACCCTTTTTGAATGTGAAGTAATGTTTATCCCGTTGGAATTACTGTAGTTGGATTTTAGTGTAAAATAATGTCTCTAGAATAAGAGAGATTCACTGTTATCCTTTATTTACATTGACGTGATTGGTATGCATTTGATTAATATCTTTTAAAATGTTAAATAAATAAAAGGGTCAATTAGTGTCTTCTAAATTTTAAGTAAATAAAGGCTCATTCTCTTTTAGAGGAATTTATGCACTATTTAATCAATTTCAGTGGTAATTTCTAAAGGTTACTTGAGTCATCAATAGTTTATGCACTTGTCCAAATTTTTTATTAAGGTTTTAAGCGGGACCGAGCTTACAACAAACTTAAATACAAATTGATTTTTCATAAATGTTCACTTCAACTCTGCTTTATAGTTATCATCCTTTTAATTTTTTTTTATCTACCAGTATACCTTTTATTATTATTTAACCGATACATTGAAAATAATGGTAAAAGGTGGGGTGATTGAAGGTGTTATTGATAATTTAAGAAGCCTTCTTACACCACCCCAATCTGAAATCCTATATATTTTTATGCGGATTAAGAGTCAGGAAGGGAATAGGGATAAAAGCCCTTTTATTATAAAAGAAACTATTTTTTATAGGAAGAGAAGGTATTGTTGATGTACTGATGTAATGTATTTTAATCGATTGGAATTCACCTTAGTTATTTAAATGAGATATATAATAAGATTTAATTAGTAACACTTGTCACAACAAATTCTTTACTTATTTATAGATCGTTCAGGTACATGAAGGTGCCTTGTATAATAATAGTGTAAATTTCACCATGTGCAGGCCACCGTTGATACAATGACGTAATTGTGTGCCTTAGGACAATTTGTTTTGGTGGTTGGTCTTAGTTTTTTTTACCCCTGAGGATGGCTTGTAGGAACCCAGAAGTCCTTTGGATAGTTGCACATTTTATTTTGAGGATGTCATCTTGCAATATGACGATCTGAAGCTGGGGTGCGTTGGTATAGTCTTCTTGTCATCTCTTTCAGTCTCTTAGCACGTGGGTTGTCTTGAGTCCTTGGTCTAGAGAGATTATGTTGTGCCAGGGTTATTATCACACCTATCATCTAGGGACATGATGATTCCTGATGAGGGTATCACGGCGTGCCCTATTGGATAGAGGCGATTGATCACTTGCACAGAGTCTCGGCTTCCAGTGGTGGGTTTGTCAATTGCTGTAAGTTCGTGTTGGCGCTTGGGTTCGTAATTCCTTATTGTGTTTGGTTTAGAACACCATAGAGGTTCTAGTACTGGTTGTTCAGGCCATTGTGTCAGGATTGTGGCTGATTTCCCTTAGCTTGTAGGCATTGTCTTGTTGATTCGGGCGGGTAGTCGTTTCTATCTATTGATCTACGCTTATGTCGCCTAGTTGCTCGTTGTGCTAGTCGTTGAGTCGTGGGTTTCTGTTGGCCGACCTACGTTCGAGTGTTCATCGTCAGGTGGTGTGGTTCAACTGTTGTCGTCTTTCCATTCCTACAAAAACAAAAACAAATTTCACTTCTGCCTTGCTGGTAGTCGTAATGATTGGGGACATTACATATGGTATCAGAGCCAGTTCAACCCTGCGACTGTGGATCGCTAGGATTTCCACTGTAGTAAACCCTTGAGTTTTAACCTCGTGTTTTAAAAAAAAAACTTAATGTGTCCATGCGGTGATCACATTTAGAGGATGCTACAGAGGTTCGTAGTGTGGTGCCATTGAAGGAGGTGTGATGCCTCCAGAAGTTCCTAAATCCTTGGAGTCGAACCCCAAGGGGAAGAACAAGTCCTTGGGTTGGATTCGCTTGTTGTAAGGGATGACAATGGTCTAACAAGGCCCTTCTAGGTAATGTCAAGGGGCCTTGATTCATCATTAGTACTAAGATGAGGCCAGGGCACCTGTACCCTTGAGGGTCTACAACACGCCCTATCCAATACCGTTGGCATCCATCGAGAACTCGAGAGAGTTGATTTCTTGAGTCCACGAGTGTCGTGGATGGCTGTGTCGTTGAGGCACGATTGTAGAACAAGGCATTATGCTTCACGCTTAGCGATTACGACCTCCAACATGAAGGTCTGCATGATGGTCTTTCAATAGAAGGGGAATGCTCTTCCATGGCGGAAGACACTCCTGCAACTTTGAACATGGCCATCGACGACGTATCATGGGAATTGTTAGAGGAACGGTTCCAAAAGACGTATCTTTCTGAAGAATTCATTGAAATCCAACTCAACGAGTTTGACGCCTTCTGATAGGGTGGCCATACGGTGCCCGAGTACGAGGTCCATTTTTGGAGCTGCCTCGGTATGCTCCGCACCCTCACCGAGAAACTTAAAGTCAACAAGTTTGTGTTGGCCTAGCGTTGGAATTCAGCTTCTATTTCGGGTACTAGGATTACTAGACCGAATAAAGTATGTTGGATGTGTCGGGAGCCACACCACCAGCGTGACTACCTGTGGAGAGGAATAGAGCCCCTGGATCATCCGGACCCACTACCGTGGGAGATATGGGCAAGGCCCATCAAATTCAAGAAGCGGTGAATAACAGTCAGGCAGAGCCCCAACCAACTGTGCTTGAGACGTCAGGTACCATCGATGACCAGACCCTTAGTATTTTGATAGATCCTGGTGCTACCGAGAGTTTCATTTCTGGTGCAACGCTAAAAAGGATTAAGGTAAACGCCGTCAAACAGGATGAGTTTATCTTTGTGGATATGGCTTCAGGAGACAAACAGAAGGTTGGAGGCAAGGTTATGAGCTGTACCCTTAACCTAGGATATTTTGTCTCTAGGTCCAAACTATACGTCACGATCTTAGGACTTTATGAGGTCGTGATCGGTATGGACTGGTTGGAATTGCATGAGGCGATAATCAACTGTAATATGAAACAATTGAGCTTGGTCGATGATGAGGGACAGAGATGCATGATTTGAGGATGGAACCAGGGAGTTTCCTTGAGGTTCATCTCTTCCTTGCAGCTACAGAAGAGCATACACAAGGGATGTAAGCTTTATGCGATCCTTGCGTTAAATGATAAGGGAGTAGCGGAAGGTCTAGAACACCTTCTGGTGGTGAGAGAGTTTGTAGACATCTCCCACAGTAGTTACCTGGGATGCCACCGGAGAGGGAATTGGAGTTTTCTATAGACCTAAAATCGGGGACTGGACCAATAGAGAAAACGCCTTATCGGATGTCGACCTTGAAGTTACAGGAGTTGAGAATGCAACTGAAGGAATTATTGGACCTGGGACGGATACGTCCAAGTGTGTCACTGTGGGGTGCACCTGTATTTTCATATGAAATAAGGATGGGTTGAGGAGGCTCTTCATTTCCTACCGTCAATTGAATAAGGCAATGATCAAGAATCAGTATCCGTTGTCGAGTATTGATGATCTGTTCGATCAGATGAAGGGTGATATCGTGTTTTCAAAGATCGATTTACGATCAGGGTACCACCAGTTACGGATCAAGGAGGATGATGTCCCTAAGACTGCCTTTAAGATGAGTTTTGGACATTACGAGTTTATTGTTTTACCGTTTGGACTGACAAACACCCTAGGGGTATTTATGAGTTTGATGAACGGGGTGTTCCACGAGTACTTGGAAAGGTTAGTCCAAGTATTCATTGACAATATTTTGATTTACTCTCGAACAACGAAGGAGCATGACAAGCAATTTCCCTTGGTACTACATTGTCTGTGAGAGAAGAAATTGTATGGGAAGTTGTCCAGATGCTCATTTTATCAATTGAAGATTCATTACTTAGGGCATGTCATCTCCGGTGAAGGTATCGCCATGGATCCAATGAAGATCGAGACTCTTATGGAATGCCCTGCACCGATGAATATCCTGGAAGTATGTAGTTTCATGGGTTTAGCAGGATACTATCGATGGTTCATCGAGGGATTTTCGAAGATAGAAAATCCGATCACGAAATTGCAGAAGAAAAACAAAAAGTTTGTTTGGACAGAGAAATGCGTGGAAACATTTCGGAGGCTCAAGGAGTTGTTGACAACAAAACCAATACTAAAGGTCCCTGACATGGATGGAGACTTCTCGGTATGCATTGAGACATCCAAGGAAGGCTTAGATTGAGTCTTGATGCAAGACAGTCGAGTGATCACTTACTCTCGAGGAAACTGAGAAGGCATGAGGAGAACTATGCGACGCATGATTTGGAGTTGTTATCTATTGTATATTCCTTGAAGGGTTGGAGACACTACCTTGTTGGATGAAATTTTAACTAAATATGAACCAATGTGGACTACAACACATGTTTACGCAAAGCGACCTAAACGTGTGACAATGACGTTGGTCGGAATTACTTAGCGAGTACAATTTTGAGATTACTTACATAAAGGGAACAGTGAACCAAGGAGCACCTTCTTGGAGTCAGAGACCACACATCTTTTCGGTGTTTCCTCTTCGAACGAGTATATGTGGAAAGGTTCTAGATTTACAGTGCAATGATGACTGGTGCAAAGAGGTGAAGGATTTTATCGGACAAAACACAATGATGGTACCAAGATTTGAAGGATTTAAGTTTAAAGACGATGGATTATTGAGGTTTAAAAATCGGATTTACGTACCACCGAATGATGAGTTGAGGAGCTTGATCCTAAGTGAGGCTCATAGAGCAGTACATGGCTCACCCGAGAGTCACGAAGATGAGGGAGGACCTTAAACCCTTATTCTTCTAGAAGGAAAAGAAGGCAGACATAGTCAACTATGTGGCTAGATGTCTAGAATGTTAGTGGGTAAACGCTGAACATAGACACCCAACATGATTACTACAACCACACGCTATTCCAGAATCAAAATGGGAAGTTATTTGATGGATTTTATTGTTGGATTTCCACTGACGACAAGGTGACACAACTCGATTTTCGTTATAGTAGACACTGTGACGAAGATTGCTCACTTTATTCCTGTGCGTACGACATATCAGACACCTAACATAGATCAAGTTTTCATCAGTGAGATTGTGAGGCTGCATGGCGTGCCTAAGAACATTATATACGATCGAGGATCGATGTTTACTGGACGATTTTGGACGAGTTTCCAAGAGGCCTTGGAAACCCAACTTAACTTCAGTACTACGTATCACCCGAAGACTAATGGGCAGACCGAATGAACAAACCAGAGCTTGGAGGACATTTTGCGCATGTATGTGATGGACCAACAAAAGCGTTGGGAAGAATTATTGCCACTTATAGAATTTTCTTATAACAATAGTTACCAAGGCACAATTAAGATGGCGCCTTTCGAGTTTCTTTATGGGTGACCGTGTCAGATGCTATTGAGTTGGGATAGGCTTGAGGATAGGGTCCTGGTGGGACCAGAAGAGATCCAAGAATTGGAAGTTTAAATGCAAACTATGACAAAGGATCAAGGAAGTGCAGGATCGAAAAAAGAGTTATGTCGATGCGCGTCGTGTCGACCATAGTTACGATGTGGCGATCGAGTATTTTTTTATTTTTTTGCGGGAGAAACCGCATGAGAGTTCGATCAAGTTCTAAAAGGGGATAAACCATCTCCTACGATATTGTGGAAAAGAGAGGCCCGTGGCATGATGACTAGCCTTGCCTGATTCTTGAGGCGTTTGCACGATGTCTTTCATGTCTCTGTTTGAGACTTTATGATTTGTGATCCTATAGATGTTTTCACTTGAGCACCTTGCAGGTGTCGGATGAGAGTACGCTCATGACTGAGCCAATCTGCATCTTGGATCATCGCCTTCGACAACTATGGCATCGAATTGTGGATGAATTCAAGGTCCAGTGGGACAACTATAGTCTGCACTCAGGGACCTTGAAGAGCACATATGATATGCGCTAGTAGTTCCTTTTGTTTGATAGATAGACTTATGATACTGTGATACCCACTATTTCAACACTTCTATACTGTGAAACTTCGGGATGAAGTTTAGACCAAGAGGGGGTGTATGTAACATCCTGCTCTGACGCACACTAAGAAAACTTATTCTTTGAGGACACTTACTCGGAAGTGATCCAGATTATTATAATTTTGGGCATTTGATTTGATTATGAGGCGTTATTGGTTGATGACATGTTGTTTTGCTGCATTGACATGGACAGGTGCTATTGACTTGGTTTTACTAAGTGTGAAGGATTTTGGACCTCGAGGATGTAGAGGCATTGATGGAACCCCTTGGACTCCGGATCGAGTTGGGGAGTGAACCATTGGGGTTTGATTGTTTTATATGTGATAATAGTGCATCTGATTAAATGATATGATTATGGATATATTGCTGACATGATTCGTTGATGATGCAGGCTGACGATAACTTGCCGACCAGACTCACATGTGGAGTAGAGGGGTCACACACGACTACCAGAGATGTTGAGGGAGAGGTGTGGACAACAACCCTTCCACATCCTACTAGCACTCCAGCCATGGATCGAACTGATTCTAAGAGGCACGTAATAAGGCAGGGGCCTTATTCCTTAGAGGCCCTTAGTCTTCCATAAGTTCACCTGGCGGAGAATTGACTCCAGAGGTTTTTGATGCCTACCAAGTCAATCAAGAGGTGAGTGGCACCCTTGGAGCACGTGGTGCGTCCTGAAGGGTGTGTCGTGCAAGAAAAATGGAAAGAGGCGAGTGGCACCCTTGGAGCACGTAGTGCATCCTGAAGGACACGTCGCGCAAGGGAAACAAATTGAGGCGAGTGACACCCTTGGAGCACCTAGTGCGTCCTGAAGGAAATGTCGCGTTGTTAATGATAAATGAAAGAACCTAGATGGCCTTAGGATGACTAACATGATAAGAAATTTTTAAAACATTTTSCCTAATAAAATGTCRCCCAAGACGAAAATTAAAGTCTAKGTCTAAATTATACTCGTGGTAAAATTTTATCTATTTATTTAAAAATAAAAATAAAAATGAATATATATATATATATATATATATATATATATAATGGTGTTAATCTTCATTAATCTTGTGACAAGAAGAGAGTAAGCAATTTAATTGATTCATAAAAAATTGTTGGGATAAAATTTAAAAAGGGAAATAATTGTTTTATTATATTATGATAATTTAAAAATTTATTAATTAAAAAGGCAAAAGGGAAAAAGTTAATTCCTACACCTGCCAAATTGAGTTCTAAATGAAAAGGGAAAGAGGGAAGGAGGGAAATCTAAAATAGTTGGAAAACTAGGAAAATAGGGAAACATAAAAAGAAAAGGGAAACACAAGGGAAAAAGAAGAAAATCAAACTTAGTATGGTATCTAGTATTTAAGAACCTTCTAAATTAACTCAACTAGTAAATTGGTAAGGGGAGAAGTCATTAAAACTTGTAAGGGAATATGGGGACACCTAGGAGAGATTCTAGAATTGATTTTAGGTGGGCGAGGGAAATAGGGGTAATTAATTAATTAAATAAATTAATTTAAGGAGGAATGAAGGGGATGGGTGACACTTGTACATGGAGGATTTTTAGGAATTTAATTTTTAAACATTAAATTAAATGGGATTTTGGGAAGGTAAAGGACTTGAAAACTCTATATAATGGAGGGAGGAGAAGGATGATAGAGCTCTTCTATCATGAGTAACGTTACATTGTAGAAATCTATACTTGATTGACTTAGCTTGTGGGAGTTGGAATACCTAGCTTGGTTAGGAGTGGTAGCTCGGCCTTGCGAGGCAAGTTGGGAGCTAGTTGATTCTCTGGTTAGTGTGTGTGGCCCCTTTGCAACTCGGGGGGCTAAGGGGGAAGAAGAGTACCCCTAGTGTTGGCTGGGAGGTATCGGTGAAGTCTCATCGGTCGACAAGCGGGAGTTGTATGAAGCACACGGGACATCAACTCGGAGCGGGTGATTGGGCAACGATACACTCTCTTTATTTATGAATGATAGAATGTTAGTATGATTTATGCTTTGGATCTGATTGTTTAATTGGGTGAGGAAAATGATTGTCTTAGCATTCTAGTTGATGACTGAAATTTTCCCCTTAGCCTTTAGCTTGATAATGGATTGACTCCCATAGATTTCGATTCCTGACATGTCTTGAACGCCCTTGGGTATTTTGATTTTTGATGGTTGTGGTTGTTTTTTCCTTTTGTCCCTAGCCCATCAATCCTTGCCTGAGTAGTTGGCCAGGAGCCTGATCTATGGTCGTTGCTTCAGCATTAATAGACCTATGGATCTCAACGCCCTGCTTTTCTGTACGTGGATGATGAGCGACGGATGCTTCTGCCCAACCGTCTAGCCTTGTGGGTTGTTCCAA
>JZKD02S0864188.1:228251-249714 GCA_000966675.3 Picea glauca
GGTTACAAATTAATATTTTTGTTTTCTCAAAACTATTATTTAGTTAACAAGACTTGCATATCAAAATGATTTTAATGTCTCTTACTAATATTTATTCCACAAAATTAGATAAGACAATGCTCTTTATATAATATAGATTATGTGTTTGTTCAACATGTTTACTCTTCTCATTCTCCACAGTTTTTTCTTGCAACATTTTAAAACCTTATCCTAAAGGTTACACAAATTTCTATACTAAGATCCTTGATACCATATATAATGCATATTTCCCCTTTTCTAGTAACAAATACTCACTATTTTTATTCACTTTGATGAATTAACTATTTTTACTACTTGTTATCCATCAAATGAGCATGTATCAATCGAGCAAGTAAAAAAATTAAATAATTTATTGAACCACTTCCCATTTAACATTAATAATAACTACAAACAAGGTCATGAAACATTAAACCTTGAATCTAAAATATGATGAAAATGGGCTTGGCCTAATGATCCTTGGAATCCAATTCCTTTGTGACGAAATGCATGCAACACTATGATTTTTTCTTAAACATCATACCTCAACTTCTGAGGTACCCCATGTAGGGGTTCTAAGTCTCAACACACACCTCATTGACCAATCATTCACTTGTCCTAGATTTCATTCAAACCCCATATTCCTAATTCACATAAAGACATAATTACACAATCACTAATACCCTCGCTTGATTTTTCCAACATATCAATGTTCTCTCCTTTTTCTATTCAAGGGTGTGTTCTTATAGATTTATGGAAGTACTTCCATGTTTATCTAGTGTTTTCATACTCTCCAAGTGCCCCTTAGTATTTTCGAGTGTTGCTTCTATCAATCATGGGAAATAAGTGTTACATCTCTCTCTGTACAAGTGGTTTCTTCTCATTTATTCTATTCATGGTTTAAAAAGTGTTTCTTAATGTTTTACAAGTATCCCATCCAACGTAACATGTTTATCACAAAAAAATGTCCCCACATGACTTTACAAGTGTCAAATGTCACATCTAGTCTCGCATGACAAGTGTTGCAAGATTGTCACATAATTTGAACATGTGTCATTACATGATTCTTACAAGTGATAAGGGTGGAACTAAACCTCATACAACAAGTGGTAGATATTGGTCATAACTAATCCAATAAGTGTCATGCTATGAACTCAGGACTAAAAAATTATTATTACAAGCACCTAAGGCTCAAAGGTGGTTTAATATGTATCTAAGGTCATAATTATTATTCAAAAGTCCTAGATTATGTGTTTCTAGGTCAACTCAATCCAAACCTACCATTATTACACATATAAAGGCAAGGTGGTTATTGTTGGGTCACACATACCCTATTAATATCATTCTTAGCTGATAACCCTTTATTATTGGTGATCAAGGTGGATATTGGTGGCCTCCCACCTATTCCAACTAGCTCCTCTTGACAATTTTTAGTTCAACACATTCTTGTGTAATTCTCTGTAAATGTGGGTTCTACACTTCCAGGGCTATCTGAATCCCTACACAACTTCCAGGTGGATATTGGTGGCTTCTTGCCTAATACAATTGGATTATTTTGGATGTTTTCATGTTAGTACATCTTTCTATACTTCCAGGGCTATTTGGGGCCCTAAACAATGTTTTTTTGTCTTTCCATAGTCAAATTGTAGACGAAGTCAGAGTTTGAAAACATAATGTGTATTTATTGAAAATACCTTTCCAACGGGCTATAATGCACCTAAAATAGAGGTCGTATGCAAAAGTTACAACCCCGAGAAGTTGAGGTACCAACTTACACATCGGGGCCCACATAACGTTTGGCGTTTCATCTCCTAGGGTTAGTTTTTTGAATGTATAGAGTTTTGGAATTCATGAGTAATGTTAAAAAGACATCTGAAGGCTCTTTGTAATCATTCTTCTCAGACAGATGCACGTAGTAGCCACATCTTTTCTCAGAGATAACTACCACCATTCGAGCTTTCAGTTCTGTATTTTTACAGTTTCATCCTATTTTATTTATTCAATAGAAGTTATTGTTCACTGGATATCTGTTGTTTCTCTTTGTATATCTATGCTATTGTATTCAATATGTTATTCTTTTCATTCCAATCCTAAAACCAAATCAGTGGTATCAGAGCAGTCTTCTCTTCATTTATTTTTCTTCGTGCATGTCCCCGACAAGATCTAGGTATGATAAGTTGGGACTCAAACCAATTGAACCTTTTCAAGATGGGCCATGCTGAGCCCGACAAAAACCAACAGGGGACAAGAATAAAGATGATGGAGTAGGATATCATTTTAAAATGTTTCTCAAGGAAGACCTTGCACGACAAAGGAGCAAAATGATGGACAACTTTGCACATATCCTTTGATGGCTGCCTACAGGAGACACATCTTCATCAAGTGGCCATGCAACCCCCTTCAAGGTAAAATAAAATTTTGATATTCCATTATTCAAAGGATTAATAGATGTGGATGTTGTAGATAAATGGTTGAATATGCTAAAAGGATATTTTCAGTCCACAATATTTTTGACAGGGAAAATATTACTTTTGCACTCCTCAAGGTCGTCCCCAATGTTAAGGACTGGTGGGATAATTAATCTGAGCAAAGGGACATAGAGGAATATGAAATATTTGTGGTTACCCCCACATGGGATTCCTTCAAGGATTCCATTAAAGAACAATACTACCCTATTGGAAGCTACGAGGACTAGTACACAAGATGGACCATGTTGGATTAGGAAAGGGACCAGATAGTACCAGATTTCACCAATATTTTCCATACCCTGCGCACCGAATTGGGTATAAAAGACTCTGAACGACATCTGGTGCTAAAATACCACGATTATCTATGTAGATACATTCAAGCAAAAATGGAGTTTCTGGACATCGCATCATTAGGTGCGACTTATAGATATGCTTTCAATATCGAGAAAAAATTTAAGCAGAAGAGGCGAGAGTTTGGATCTGCAAAATCCTTAGAGATGAAGCAGAGAAAAGGTGGCCCCAACCCAAAAAACAAGGGATAGAGAAAATATGGCCACTCTCACGAAAATTAGTCCAAGTTGCAACCCAAGAAGGGTAATGAGAAGTCAAATAAGGACATGGGAAAATGGTGTGAATACCATAAAATCACTTGGCACAACACCAAAAAATGTCACTCCAAGAAGTTATTGGTGGTTGAGATGAAAGCTTCCAAGTGAGAGCTAGATTCTGACTATGAATCAAATCCAGAAAGTGGGAAGCAGATCATTGATGCCGAACCCAGTGCCACTGTCACTACCACCAAAGTCCAACCAAGCAAACCGAAAGAAATAGAGGAAGGGGAATGCCTCTTTCACTCACAGATGTGGGTAAAGGGGACTCTGCTGCATTTCATTATCGATAACGATAATTAGAAGAACCTGATTTCAATAGAGATCATCAAGCGACTATACTTGCTGATAACACCGCACCGACAACCCTACACCATCGACTGGATTCTCTAAGGATAAGATCTCTGCATCAACCAACAATGTCTTCTTCCCTGCAACATCAAGCCATTCAAAGATGAGATATTGTGTGATATTTCTCCCCTTCAAGTTTTTGATGTTCTTTTAAGAAAACCATACTTTTGGAAGTGACATGTTGTGTATGAGTCTAAACCCAACAATTTTATTATTACTTTGGGTTGAAAATTGTACAAGATACGAGAGGTAGCATCACCTACCGCTATTTCTTTAATATCTACTAAGCAATGCAGTAATGTGATTTCACAGACTGAGAAGTTCATCTTGTTTGTGATCCATTCTCACAGCAAGCAGAAGGTCTCCACCACATCCGTGACCTCTACACATAACCTATCTTTGTAGAAGAAGCAAGTGGATGAGATCATGGAAGAGTAGAGAGACATCCTCTCCTCACCCACCAGGGTACCGACACACTTCCAAGTCAAGCATCCAATTGATCTAACCCCTAGTGCATTGCTACCTAATGGACCGGTCTATCATCGCTCGTTGATGGAAAATGACGAAATCAAGTGCCAGATCCAAGAGCTGCTTCAAAAGGGGAACATCCAACCCAACTCCTCCCCTTGCGGAGGCCCGATTGTACTAGTGTAGAAGAAAGATGGGACCTAGTGGATCTACATTGATTATAGAGCATTAAAAAAATCACAGTTAGGAACCGGTACCCAATTCCCCAGATTGATGACCTTCTTGACCAACTCAAGGGGGAAAATTTCTTCAGTAGGATTTACCTAAATTGTGGCTACCACCAGGTTCCCATCAAACCAACTGATGTATGGAAGAAAACCTTCAAATCTAAAGAAGGTCTCTTCGAATGGCTGGTCATGCCCTTTGGCTTAACAAATGCACCAAAAAATTTCATGATATTGATGGATGATGTATTGAGATCCTTCATCAACTCTTTTGTGGTGGTATATCTGGATGACATCCTCATCTTCAACATAACTTTGGAGGAGCACATGCAACATATTCAGTAGGTTTTGGGCACTCTGTGGTAGCACAAGCTATATGCCAACTTGGAAAAATGCTCATTTGGCATGAACATGGTCCAATACTTGGGCTAAATTGTTGATGATAATTGGGTACATGTGGATCCAACTAAGATCCAAGTCATTCCTGACTGGCCATCCCCGACCACACTAACCGAGCTTCAAAGCTTCTTGGGACTTGCCAACTTCTACAAAAGGTTCATGTTGGGATTCTTCCATATTGCATGGGCTCTCAGCCAAGTAACCAAGGGTGGTGTCAAGGAAAATTTCTCATGGGGAAGGCACAAAAACAAGCATTTAATGATCTGAAGCATTGCTTGCGCTAAAATGTGGTACTCTCCTTACCTGATATGCAACAACCATTCGAGATTGAGACTAATGCCTCTGACTATGTTGTAGGTGTAGTTCTTACTCAACATGGTCATCGAGTATCATACCATAGTGAGACACTCTCAGTTATTGTTTGAAAATACCCCACCTATGAAAAATAAATGTATTCCATTGTGCAAGCCCATCATTAATGGAAAAAATACATTCTAGGAAAGGAGACAATCATCCACACTGATCATAATCCTCTGTAGTTCATACAGACATAGGGGAAGTTGCATAATGATCACCATCAAAATTGGTCCACATACCTACAACAGTTCCATCTCAACATCAAGTATAAAACAAGGAGCACAAATCGTGTCCCTGACTGCCTCAGTCTCCCTCCCGTTGCTGCACTCACCACAGTGCTCCATTCCTATGCGCATGAGGTATCTGAGTGGCCCCAACTTTATCAGCGTGACCCTGAATTCATCACCACCTATCATCTCCTGGGTAAAGGAGTAAATTTCATCGATTTTCACATCCATGATAGACTGTTATACCATCCGGGCCACCTATGTGTTCCCATAAGTCAGCATGCAAAGCGATTTGGGAGGCTCACTACAGTCAGATGACAATCCATTTTGGCGTGGATAAAACTATGTCTATTCTACAGAAACATTTTTATTGGCCAAAAAATCGACAAGACATCAACTAGTATATCAGATCTTGCACTTCTTGTTCCATTTATAAAGCAACCATCAATAAGAAAGGATTATACACCCCTCTTCCTACTCCCGAGAGGCCTTGGGAATCCATCTCAATGGATTACATGTCTGGACTTCCATCCAACAATCACGAAAATGATTGTGTGTTTTTGGTGGTTGATCGATTTTTGAAGATGGCCATTATCACAGCCTGCAAGAAGAGCATCACAATGAAAAATACTACCAATCTCTTATTCGAACGGGTGTGGGTCCATTTTTGGATACCACGTACCATCACCTTAGATCAGGACAACATGTTCCTCAACACATTTTGTTCGAGTCTCTGGTCACTGTTGGACACTGATCTCAATAAATCCATTGCTTTCCACCTCCAAACTGATGGCCATATAGAGGTCGTTAATCTGTTAGGTAGCTAGAGAGGTATTGGGGGGGGCCAGAGGGCCCATAATTATAACAGTGGAGGCCATTCAATGTAAGGTAGACTAGGTCCACTATATTATTAAACAAGGCCCACTATGTTAGTTATATATAATAAATGGGTAGTTAGATATAATAAATGTAAGAGGACTTCTTATAAGGTTATACTTTTAGAAGATTCCTCATCTAGAATGTTCTTAGGTGATGGTAGCACTATATAAAGGGGTTCAAGCAATGTAAGGGGACATGAAGAGAAGTACTGTGTTTGGAGCTGTAGCTCAATAGGAGGATGCCCCCTCGAAGAGGCAAGTGAACATGAGAGGATCCCTTCCATAATAGGATCGATTGTATGGTGTTGCCCTACCTTAAGGGTTTGATATAATAAAGTGGTGGTTTTCTATATGGTTACACATATCTTGTGTGGTGATTGTATTCAGATAATGTTAGGTAGCTAGAGAGGTAGTGGAGGGGCCCAAAGGGCCCATAATGATAATAGTAGATGCCATTCAATGTAAGGTGGAATAGGTCCACTATATTATTAAATAAGGTCCACTATGGTAGTTAGATATAATAAATGGGTAGTTAGATATAATAAATGTAAGATGACTTATTAGAAGGTTCTACTTCTAAAAGATTCCTCGTCTAGAATGTTCTTAGGTGATGGTAGCACTATATAAATGGGTTCAAGCAATGTAAGGGGACATGAAGAGAAATATTGTGTTTGGAGTTGTATCTCAATAGAAGGATGTCCCCTTGAATATGCAATTGAACAGGAGAGGATCCCTTCCATAATAGGATTAATTGTATGGTGTTTTCCTACCTCAAGTGTTTGATATAATAAAGTGGTGGTTTTCTATATCTTGTGTGGTGATTGTATTCAAATATTTTTGGATCTATTGTGATATTTGGTATTCAGGTATTTGGTTCTTAACAAGTGGCATCAGATCACTTTCCTTGGCAGACATTGTGGGAAAATATTTTTTATTTTTGCATATTTGTTTTTGGGAGAACAAAAAAGAGGGCCGCGAAATTCCATAAAATTTCGGTATATTTCTGTGAAAAAATTGCAGAAACAGGTTGTATATATATGTTCCTCTTAGAAAAACACCCAAGTTGAAAAATAAATCCTCCGAAACGGAGTCCGGGAAGTCAAGATATTGAATTTTTAAAATCTGCAATTTTCAGGGTTTTTTCCGCGGAAGACGGCGTGTTTTTTTTATTTTATTTCTGTAGCATCTAGAGGCAAAATTTTCCCAAACAAATTACATATTTGAATTCCTCTCACAATTTCACCCAATTTCAAAAAATAAATCAGCCGAAACGGAGTACGGGAAGTGAAGTTATGAGCATTTTAAATTTAGCAGTTTTTCAGGGTTTTTCCAGAAAACACTGTGATTTTCTGCAGTAATTTATTGGGTTTTTTCGTGACGGCGGTGGGACTGCAGAGTTCATAAATTTTCATAGGGTTCTCAGATGGATATTTATTCTCAAACCCTCAAATAAATTCTACAAATTACTGAAACATTCAAAGCCCAATTGTTTGACACATTGAATGACATATTGAATGACTTTGTAGATGGCCTCACAAACGACCTCAATGATATTTTTCATAGTATTCAATAATCATTGGACAACATGCATGAGATATTTCTTATGGCGGACCTCAGGGATGAATATAATCAAGAATTATATGTTTGGTATGATTTTGAGGTTGATTGCGATGACTGGTATATTGATAGTTGTCATTTATGGGATGACAACCACTTCGATATTTTATTTGATGACTCTACTCCACCTTGTGCAGAGAACATCAATGTCCCACATCAGGAGCTAGTTATGATTACCAGTGTCTATCTTGCATATTCTACAATGATATTGTTCCTTCCATATTTAGCGTTGACCCTTTACCACTATGTGGCTGGATATTCTTATTTGGATCCACATGATAGGTGTCAGTATTGGGAGCATCATTTTTAGCTGGTTATTGGGTGCCAATATCTTCCGTGTGGAGTTCACATGAGCTCTTGGACATGGGACCTTGGTTTATAATGGAGGTTGGACTACTTCAACATGGTGGCTTTGATTTCTCAATTGGACCCTAGTTCTCTAGGCTACTTCATCACTATGGTTCACACTTATCCATGGGACCTTGGTTCTCTAGTGTACTTCAGCACTATGGTCTACACTTATCCATGGGACCCTGGTATATAGTTGTACATCAAGCATTGAGGACAACGCTTTCATAAGGGGATGGAATGTTAGCTATCTAGAGAGGTAGTGGGGGGGCCCAGAGGGCCCATAATGATAATAGTGTAGGCCATTGTAAGGTGGAATAGGTCCACTATATTATTAAATAAGGACCACTATGGTAGTTAGATATAATAAATGGCTAGTTGGATATAATAAATGTAAGATGACTTCTTAGAAGGTTCTACTTCTATATGATTCCTCATCTAGAATGTTCTTAGGTGATGGTAGCACTATATAAAGTGGTTCAAGCAATGTAAGGGGACATGAAGAGAAGTACTGTGTTTGGAGCTGTATCTCAATAGAAGGATGCCCCCTTAAAGAGGCAAGTGAACATGAGAGGATCCCTTCCATAATAGGATCTATTGTATGATGTTTCCCTACCTCAAGGGTTTGATATAATAAAGTGGTGGTTTTCTATATGGTTTCATATATCTTGTGTGGTGATTGTATTTAGATAATTTTGGATCTATTGTGATATTTGGTATTCAAGTATTTGGTTCTTAACACAATCAGATGATTGTGCACATCATGTGCATGTACAACTCTAATCATCGACGTACATGGGATGAGAGTCTTTCCTATGTTCAACACAACTACAATAGGGCTCTCCATAGCTCCATCGATCATATCCCATTTCATGTGGGTTGGGACTCTAACCCTTGGTTCCCATTGATGTTGCACTACCTATTGCAACCACACATGCATAATCTTCCCATGTTCAACCCGAGGCCGAAAAATCCACCAGATTCATTGAACATATTCAACACATCCACTAACAAGTCCATGATATTTTGCATAAATCCAATGCTAAGTACAAGTAGTGTCATGATCAACACTGGGTACCGCACTAGTTTCAGGTGGTAGAAAAGGTCTAGTTACATTTGTAGAAAGAGAATCTTATAGGGCTCCATCAAAATCTCTTCCCACTTTGCTACGGGCCTTACACTATCACCAAGGATGTGGGTAGTAATGATTTTGAGCTCAACACTCCACCCTTCCTTGGATTACACCCAGTGTTCAATGTGGACCTCCTTCGGCCATATTTTCCACCATTATTGGACAACTTAGAAATTGTAGAACAATTGACACCAACAAAGCTCAACCCTGACTACATGGAACATGCATCCATTGATCAGATAGTGGACACACAGGTCAATGGCACTCACCAATAGAGGATCCAACTTTATTGGGTTGTCAAGGTAGGGAAGCTCCTACACCAAGGCAAGTGGCTCACCTGGGGCCAAATTCAATAAAAGTTTCCTCACCTAATGGGGGAACTCAATGAAATGGAGACCATTTCTTCCTAAGGGGGGAGGACTAATCCATGTGGATATTTTTGGCTACCCACCTATTTCAACTGGCTCCTCTTGACAATTTTTAGTTCAACATGTTGTTTTGTAATTCTCTGTAATTGTGGGTTCTACAATTCCATGGTTATATGAATCTCTACAAAGCTTATAGGTGGATATTTGTGGCCACCCACCTAATCCAACTGGCTTATTTTGTATGTTTTCATGTCAGTACATCTTTTTGTACTTCCAGGGTTGTTTTGGGGCACTAAACATTTTTTTTTTGTCTTGCCACAATCAAACTATAGACATAATCATATTTTGATGACATAATGTGTAGTTCTCGAAAACACCTTTCCAACGGGATATCACGCACCTAAAACAAAGGTTGTATGAAAAAGTTACAACCCCAAGAAGTTGAGGTACCAACTTACCCATCAGAGCCCACATAACTTTTGGCGTCTCATCTCCCAGGGTTAGGTTTTTGGATGTCTATGGTTTTGACATTCATGAGTAATGTTAAAAAGGCCTCTAGAGCCTCATTGTAATCATTCTTCTCAGAGAGATGCACGTAGTAGTCACATCTCTTATCAAAGATAACTACCACCATTCGAACAAGTTATTTCAATTCTGTAGGTTTACAGTTTCAACCTATTTTATTTATTCAATAGAAGTCATTGTTCACTGATATCTGTTGTTTCACTCTATATCTCTACGTTATTGTATTTATTCTGTTATTCTTTTCGTTTCGCTCCTAAATATAGATCAATTGGTGTGTATTTTTCCCATAGAATGTTATTTGTAAATTTAGGAGACTCCCAACAATTGGAAATGTTAGTGCGGGACCCAATTTTAGCTAAGTAGCCTACATGAAACTCAACATACATTAGCATTAATAATATCTTGATATAAAAATCACATAATGATATTAGCTTTGATATTAGCTTTGTAGAGTACACAATGACGTAACTCATAATTGTATGATAATTACTGCATGAACAAAAAAATTTCTACTTATGCAACATGTATGCCATAATATTAAATAGTTGAGCCACATAAACCACATTGTGCAACTGCAACAAAAATATTAGACATCCATCACACATTTATCATAGACCATAAAAACACTTTTTTTTCACATAACATATCATGCATGCATGAAGACTCTTATTGATGCAACATCTACTCATGGTGGGTAACAATACGACAAGTCTTCTCACCAATGCTTACCTCATGATCTAATGAATTGATCCATATGGATAAAAACACTAGCAAGGTGTCAATTCAAGAGAAATATAACACTAGTGGAAAAAGAGTAACTATACACGAAGTAATAAAATAATTTGTTACACATATCTCATTTGCAAAGATAAATTACCAAATATGGTAGGCACCATAGTGATTTCATATCAAAAGAATAAATAAATGAGAAATCACTTTAATTTTAATGATTAATACCAAAGAGTGAATGGAAAAACTGTTCATTTTTGGTAACCACTTTAATGTTTTTCATTGTTAATCCCAATGGTGGTAAAGTTGAACCTTTTTTATAACTCTATTTCTCTATATTCCTTTTATATTGAGTCAAGAGTGTCTATTTGACACATAATACTTTCCACATTGATATTTTGATAATAGTGTCACACAACATTTTTTTTCTCAATGTGTACATGGAGCATAGGGGTTTACTGATTAAACCTATAACATAACACATGTGTTAGTGGGATATTAAAGAATACTCCTAATTTTTTTTCTACCTCCCAAAATTTTATTGTTAATATCCCATTCCAATAGATATTTCAAAATAAACTAACCCCTTATATTCACTAAATATTGTAAGAACTATTTTTTCATGACATTTTTTTATACGCTTTATTATTTATACCCTAGTATGTTGGCCTCTATATTTGGCATATGTATTAGACATTTACTTAAGAAAAAATTGTTTACCTTATGCTACTTATATTTGATTCAAGATCATCAAACATGTTTCTTAGGAATCAAAAGACCAATACAACTTTAGATCTCTCTATGGAATATTTATCCATTTTCTTTGTTTTTTTATATACCTTCATGATTCATTGATAATTTGAAAAGGTCTTAGGACGAGAGATGTATCACCACAATCCTTCATGATATACTTAACTTCCAACAAAAAAAATCACAAATATAGATCTCCTTGCATTGCTAACTCAAGGATCATCACCTCTTACTGCTAACCTTTTAATGATTCTAATAAGAAAAGGCACCAATACTCCAATACTATCCTTTTCAAGTTGTTTCTGTCCTTTCCAAGTTGTTTCGTCTTGTAGAAACACCTCTTACTTCCAACCTTCCAATGATTTCAATTAGAAAAAGAATTATAGCTTACCAAAGACCCGTAATTCTCTAAGAGGATAAGATAAGATACTTTCTAAGCAATATCATGAATGCCTCCCAAGTATAGAATCATTTCACAAAGAAAGATTTTCAACTCTATTTAAACTCCTTCATTACAAGAATAGTTTCATATCCAAATAATGTGAAAATTCCAACTCTAAAGTCAAGGTCCTCCAACTAAAAAATCCTCTAATCAAAAGCCTAGAATGATAGTTGTCCTTCCCAAGGAAGAATTTAAAATTTTAAGGTTAGGGGATGATTGTCATGGACTAAATACTGTGACTAGCATAAAAATATAAAATAGGTAATTTCATGGCTTGAGAATGATATATAGTGAATGAATAAGAAGGATTTTCAAGGGGGAAACCTCCCTTTAGAATATATCAATTTCACAAGATAATATGATCCCTAAAACTAGGTATCCTTGGTATATATAAGAGACAAAGGGTCAAATTACAAATAATGGGCATATCCAACCAATAATAATATAACAATAGAAATATAATGTCCCAAGACCTAGGGATTAACATGCCCACCCCTTAAAACAATAAATTTCATCAACACTTGATTAGTTGTGGATGCTTTGTATGAAGAACCCACGTTCCCATGTTGTATCCTCTATTGACAACTACTTCCCCATGATGAGGTACTTAGGTGTTGCTATATTTTTTAGTTTCTTGATCCATGTTTTAATGATTTTTTTAGATTCTATTGTGATTTTTTCCTTTTCATCAAACTCTAGAAAAACAATTTGATCTAGAATCTAGTGTCACCTATTACCTTATTTAAACAAGAAACATGGAAAACCATATGTTCACATGAATATGGAGGAAACACAATTTGTAAGCCATATTAACAATCCTCTATGACACCTTATAGGGACCATAGTCACCAAATTAAGATATGATGAGATTGAGGGTATTATTGAAAATGTCACCAAATTTCTGGAATATGTGAGCGATAGAGATCTGTTTGCGGAATTCTATAGGATAAAGTTAGCCGCTCGACTACTGTATGATAAAAAAAAGTACATATGATATTCATGAGTTGAGCAACAATTTGGTAATCAATTCACATCAAAGATGGGAGTGTGGTTAGAGATATGTTACAAGCATAGGCGAACCAGACTAGCTTCGAGGCATACCTGACTAGTAATCCAAAGATCCATCGTGGAATAAAGTTGGATGTGTTAAATATATTGTACCCTCAACAGAATGACCGTACACTGCCAGCTGTACTGGACAGTTGTACTTTCTATTTCTGTCTTGCTTGAGCATATATAAGCTCAGCTATTTCCTATTGTTGGTAGCGCTTCAGTACCTCAACTTACTTCTGTTCTGTTCTGTACTTCTTCATACATTTGAATATACTATTCTTTTCTCTCTGCATTTCTTTTTGCTTCACAATTTATCAGGATGTTAGGGTATTGAATTTTGGCCAACTTTCAAATCTTCTGAGCCTAGTTTGCCTTTGGAGATGATTAAATGTGTGGACGCATTCAAAGAGTTTTATTCTACACATACTAAACATCGACAACTTATGTGTCTATATTCCATGGGAACCTGTAATGTCATGGGCAGATTTCATTGTTACACCGTACTATGCAATTTTATTGTTATTGTTTAATGGCTATAGAATTGAAATTAACACCGTACTATGCAATTTTATTATTATTGTTTAATAGCTCTCAAAAGTTGAGTTATTTAGACATCAAATCTCAGTTGAATTTGAGAGATGAAGATCTTATTAGACTGTTACATTCAATTGTATTTGGGAAGTATAAATTTTTTCTCAAGGATCCGGAGACAAAAGAAATATATGCATGCGATAGTTTTGAAATCAATTACAGTTTTACAAACAGAACAAGGAAGATTAAGATTCTACTTCCTTCAGAAAATGAGAAGAAAAAGGTCATTGAGAACGTTGATATGGATAGAGAGCAAAAAATCAATGCCTTAATAATCATGAAGAGCAAAAAATATTTAGATCATTAAAACAACTAATAAATGAATGCATTGAGCAACATGGAGGGAGGACATTCAAGATAGATGCAGAAGTATTAAAAAATAGCATTGAAAAATTGATTACACGGGAATGCTTAGAAAGGGATAAGCAAAATTTTAATATATTAAGATATATTCCATGAAGGAAAAGAATCACATGGAGTTGAAATTTGATTACACATGAGGATTAATTCATTTTTTAATCCAACCCATTCATGAGAGGTTCATAAATTAATTATTTTTGGATATTCATGGTTAAACCCCTTTCAAATATAAAATTGCATTTCTTTTATTACATTATGTGTTTACTTTCTTATTTTTACTTAACAAATTTATTATTTAAATTAAATTAACATTTAATAAGGATTTTCTAGCGTTACATAATTAATTTACTATTTATCGTTTCCAAAATTCATATGTATGATTGGATAAATGAGAATAAATATGTTTTGGGAGTTGTGCCATAGGAGATGAAAGGTTAAAAGGGAGTGTTCCACAAGGGTGGATTTTGAAGCACAAAAGCACAACACAGTGCAAGAAAACACGTAAAAGAAAGAAAAGTAGCATATTAGCGCAAAAGTAGGAAACATGCTTATGACCCATTAGAACTTTGGCGATAAGTAGTTATTAGGGTTTTTATCCCTAATTCTATGTATAAATATGTAAAGGGTTGGGGAATATTGGGCTACTGAAAGGAAGAAATTAGGTTGATGCTCATAATAATAGATTAGTTTTCTCATGAGTGATGAAGTGGACCAATAAAACAAGATGGCAACCTTCCTAATAGGGCACACAACAAATTGCAAATAGAACCCATCCTGATCACCCACCTCCTTCTCATTCTCAACCTTATCCTTCTTCCTCGTCAATGACCAAAAATGAAGTTTGGTGTAATTCTCACAAGACCAACTCCCATAACTCTGTTGACTATTGAGCCATTAAAAATAACCACCCCCATTAGACCTTGTTTGCAGAGACCACACCCATTGAGCTTCTTGAGAAACTAGAAGTCATCTCTGTCACCAACCCCACCGAAGGAGACCCATCCCTCATTCTCATGACTACACCATAACCCGCTCACCATAACGTTCCTCTCTTCACTGACAACTTCCCAATTAAAGATGAACTCACCACTCTCATCCTCGACAACGACAATCAAAGAAATCAGATATCACAACAATTTGTCCAACATATGCAACTTCAGACCACCCCACACCCCGATCCATATCTTCTTGGTTGGGTCTAGAAGAATGGTCCTCGCATTACTATTTCTAGATGCTGCACCGTTACCTTCACCATTGGTCCCTTTCCTGATACAGTGATCTGCGACGTGTCACCATTAGATTGTGTTGACCTCCTTCTCAATATTCCTTACCAACAAGATTGACAAGCAATGTATCATGCCAAGACTCATCAATACCACCTTAAATAGTTTGGATGCACCTATGTACTTACTTCATCATCCATCACTTCACCACAATCGTGAACTACTACCACCACCATGCACCATGTTATCAACACCCCCAATGTCTCTCTGTGTTTGACCCACCATGTGCACCCTGAGATCCTCACTAATCTAACACCTCCCACAATAATCCTTCTACTCTGAGAATTTTCCAAAACCTCATAGTCTCCCTCAAGGCCCCCACCCTCTCAAGACCATGCTACATCCATCGATCTCATGCACACTGCATCATCACTCAAGACTCCATCATCTCACCCGGTTCCAGAAGACACTATCACATGTCCTCTAGTTACCACATCCCATTCTCGTACCCAACCAACAATGAAATAATGTTATACTTTACCCCACATTACCTCTCAGTTTTCTTGGGAGTGATGTGTAAAGAGGGAGGTCACCTAATGACTTACCACTTTGAGACCCTGTCCTCTACCAAATTTATTGACCGACACCACACCAAAGAATTCCACCTCCTAATTCCAGATTTACAGAAGTGGAACCCTTACAAAAAGGCCACTCATGCTTCCACATACTTCTTACCTTTCGAGGTCTGTCTTGGATTTTAGTCCCAAGATACCATAGAGCTTCCTCTCATTTTTCATATGCCCGAATCATCAAATCCTCTTCGCAAACAAAAAAACCTACCATAGTGGCATTGAGAATTTATCACAGATACACACTCCAGTCATAGCTTCCTTGCAAATAACATCGGATGATGCCAAGAAACATCATGGTTCCTACCTAGTTGGTCAATAATGCCAAATTCCATAGAGAGGAAAAGTGGATGAAAGTCAGGACAGTGCAATGAATGTTCCCTCTGTTGGTGGCAGAAGCAGGGACACTTCCAGATCTAAACAGGGAGGAGATGGAGAAATAAGACAACATGGAAACCTTCCTAACAGGGTGCATAGCAAGTTCGAGTCATCCACAACAAGATAGAGGAGAAGAAGAAGTTATACTATGTCTAGTTTAGGTCAGCGTCAATCAATATTTTTGGAATAAAGCATATGCCGGTATAAGTAATAATGGCAATGCCTAATTTTTATGTAAGAGTCAGTATGTCAATAAATCCTACGGGAAAGTTCTATTGCGTATCTGATTGCGTATAGAATCTCAAAGAGATAATACGATTGAGGAAGTTTTTGTGTAGCCTGCGTTCTCTAAGTGTTTTTTTGTGTAGCCTGCATTCTCAAGAGATAAAGACACCCTCACACTCAGATCATGAAGATAGTTTATTCTCGAGGTTTTTGGGAAGATATTTCAGGGACACGAGCATATATGAGATATTGGAGAGATAGGCTAGCACTGCAAAGCAACTAGGCAGGTTTGGAAAATACAATATTTTGTATCTTTTGTAAGTGCAAGCCTGAGGTGATTATTGCATGAAGACTAATATAAGAAGACAATCCATTGGCCTAGGGATTGGGTGAACCACGTTAAAATCCCATGTCTAATGTGTTTTTTGATGTGATTATTCGTGGATGTTATGTTTATGCATGATTAGTATAGATCTATTTAACATATGATTGATGTAGAAAAATAATGAATGATTAAGTGGGTTGGTTATATCGTGATCTATGTTATATTGTTTCTGCACACTAGGGTTTAGGGTACTGAATGAATCTTACATCGGTTAATGTTGCACAACTGTTATGGTGAAAGTAATGAACTTTTAGTCAATGGAAGTTGTGGATAGGGTTTTTTGACTGATAAAAGGATTTTAAATAAGGATAATGTGCAGATGGTGAATAAGTATTAATGGTTATCTTGATAGCCTCACATCCCCTCATATATGTAGAAACTTGGTTCCTGCAGCCCCAGTGGATGCTTTGGGTGAGAATTCACTTGCATGCAGGTGATGTCGAAAGCCATCGTATCTAAAGGGTTTTGTTGGTTGAATAACTTGAACCGAGGGTCTTATAACTGCACATCAACAAATGGTGAGCACCTTTTCTTTATTGAGAGTTTGGAAGCACGAGATGCACAGGAACAATGAAAACTGGTTTGGTAATTATTTTTTTATTTACCCTAAGGAGGTGCACCTAACGATAGTGAAGAGCACCAGTGCATAATGTTAATCAACACCGGTGAGATTTATTTGGTGCGTGTATTTTTTATTATAAAGTATGGTGTTGTGTTTGAGCATTGACCCATCAGTGTGTTGAGTTTCATGTATGACGCACTGTGATTGGTTAAACTGGATGCAACACTACCTTCAATTTTATATATCATTGAGCTAGTGGTGCGGTTAATGAAGTGAAATGTAACAGTGTGAGTGGAAGTCCATTGTGCGCCAGTTTCGAGGCATTTTGAAGGATGCACTTTTTTGTTTTTCTATAATTTATCGTGGTGCTCTTGATTGAATGACACTGGTGTGTACATATATTTATGAGTTGCACTGAAAATATTGATCATAGTGAATTTAACACAGTACACACTGGTGGTGCTTCTTGTTGTGAATTTAACATCGGAAAAAATGCCAAATTTCAAGCTAAATTCTAATTTTGATTGGATGAAAATGAAAATAGGAAGGTAAGAAATAAATTACGTGTCCTCTCTTCTGCTCCGAGGAGGCATGGTTAAACCATTGAGAGGAAATGAAAATTTGTGATAATTTAAAAAATTTGGAAATATGAGAAATCCGCCAATGGAGCTATCGAAGTTGATGTAGAGCACCAGAAACATGGTGTCTTATGAAGAAATGTGAGCATCAATTATTGCTTCAGAGTTTGCAAGAAAATCTATTTGGATTTATTTATTTATTTTCCCTACTACGTTGTGCATGATGGCACTGAGGTAATGTTCAATGGAACCGATGTGATTTATTTGGTGCATGTGTTTTTATTATAAAGTACGGTGGTGCTTTTGAACATTGAAATGCCTATACATTATTGTTCATGTATGAACCTGCAAGTATATACCTTAAAGGAACACCAAACCAAAAGCCTCCACAAAACCTTTAGTCACCCTCCTCTACTAACAACCTCTGTGATAAATATCTAAGGGGTAAATTTTACAAGGAGGTTCTATAAAAACCTCTGGAAGAAGGTTTTCTCTTTGTAGTGATTGCAGATCCTTTCTCCCTCACTTCATGGGGTTGGTTACATGAATTCCATTATTCTTGGGAATTTTGTTTACCATACATTATTTTTAGGAGGATTTTGGTATTGTTTACGGAGGGCACACTTGTTCTCTATCACCTTGGAAAACACATGTGGCATATTTGAGCATATTTTGGATGGCACCCATGATTTGGAGGGTTTATTTGATGGTTTTATGATTACATGTTGTATTCCACCCATGGTTTTTCCTAAACTCATGGTTTGAGCTAGAACATTGTATTGAATCATTGTATTGAGAAGGCTCTTTATCTATGTAAGGAGGGATCCTCCTCATTTTTCATTTAGAGTTGGAGAATAAAGAAATCACTTGGCCTATTTATTTTATTTGTGTTATTTGTTCATATTTGTATCTTTCTTGAGGATTTACCTGTTCATATTTAGCAAGATTATTTGATGCAATAGGTGAAGTTGGATGCAAGAGATAACAATAAGCTACAAGATGATAAACTTGATATGATTAGAAGATCTTCATCAGGTAAAAAAAATATTTTCCTTGATAGTCTTTAGCCATTTATTTTTAGATTTGTCGTATTGAGTTTTCATATATTCATTTGATTTGTTTCTCTTACACTAGTAAATAAAGTGAGGCTACTTCTTGTTACTTGGAGGAGCTATTATACACTCCTCTCTCCACTAATATCTCAAAGCATCCAATTATCTCTTGGGTTAATTTCTTGGGTAGACTTTAGGGTTTCCTAGAATCCCCAAACTTAATACAAGGATCAATCCTCAAGAAGTGCTAGGTTGAGCCCATAGACCATAAGAGGTTAGGCACTTGCATTTTCTCCTTATTCTCTCTCAACCACATTAAAAATTCATCTTTTTCTTTACTTTCTAATTTTAAATAAATTTAGGTTTTAAATATATCATATCCTTAKATCGAGAGTGTTTCTTTCAAATCTTGAACCAAATGTTAGATCTAGATTGGGTTTGAATTTTATTTTGGTAAGTCATGTTGTTTATTTGATGAAAACTACTTTGGATGACTACATGTGTGTTAGATCTATTGTTTAATGAACATATCAAATGCCATACTAGCTGATTTTGTTAAAGATCAAGTGGATATATATGTTCCTTGGGGTTTATGTTATATTCAAAATATTTATGTTCATATTGGTTCAAATTTCCACCTAAAAAGTAGCTGATTTTGTTAAAGATCAAGTGGATATATATGTTCCTTGGGGTTTATGTTAAATTCAAAATATTTATGTTCATATTGGTTCAAATTTCCACCTAAAAAGTAATTGACATAGGTAACTCTAATCTAATTCTTGAGTAAATCATTTTGCGGTTATATTTTCTGGTTTTATTTTCTGAATAAGGGTTTAAAAAGGGGAAGTGGATCTATTTTATTTCACACGGTGTCATAGGTACCTAATGATTTGGCAACAACTCACTAATCTAAGCGATGTTTTGTACTAAATATAATCTATATATTCACTTCTAGGAAATCGATGATGAATTTTTCAATACAACCTACTTGATTAACCAAACGACTGTTGTCCAAGTTATTGTTACAATTTGTCTCATGCTTCGGAATTGGTGATTTCTTATGAGTGAACATATTTGGTACAAATGATTTATATATATATGTTCACTAATTAATTTGATTCCACGTTTCCTAATTTTTTTTTTTATCAATCTTTAACTGCTGAAAGGATTAGATGCAGGTTTTTATCTTGGTTTAATATGTCTAACATGCTTCACCTTATAATGTTTTGTTTTCTATCTAATATAAGCACCATAAACAACTAAATTGACATCAATAAATATTGAAAAAATAGTAGTATAGTGCCAACGCCTCTATATTTAGAAGAACCGTTGTTTGATCATTAGTTAAAGGGATGCATTATTCTAATGGTTTTAGACAAATGATTGTGCAATCCAGCAAGAGGATATCAAGAGCCACATGATATCTATTTTTATTGATATAAATTCGACATAGCAATTTTGGTTGTCCCTAGGTACTAGGGTCTAAAATATTTCATTAAAACAAATCAATATTTCTTGCACTTTGATGTATATTTAGTGATGCATATTGTCTTTTCCATGCTTAACATTTTAAGCATTTTCATATTTAAGTTGCTTCAACGTCATTCAAGTTTAGGTTTTCAAAGAGTTGTGATACACAGCATAAACTTGAAAACACTTCTATATTTTTTTGTGTGTCTTATGCTTTGAAATGCAATAATACTTCCTTCCTAAGAAATAACACCCAAAGTCGCAAACCTAAACTACAATAAATTAATTTGTCCACATGGTGCAACGCTCTCACACTTGGACTTTCTGAGCTAGGTAAGCATATACTACACTCAAAGCACACAAATGAAAAGAGAAAACTATTATGATACCAACATGATTTGTAAACCTCCTTGGATATTCAAATGGTTAGGTATCTAGAATAGATCTTAAACTACTACTACTACAATGAACTTATGCTTAAGTGTACGGATATGCATTTTGCATTTTCATTGTTTTAATAGAAAGATAAAACAATGAAATACACCATATATGAATTGTCACATGATATGAATGGTTTCTAAATTTTCCCCAAGACACGGTGACTCTAAAAAATATGATGGTTACTTTGCATTGTTAATTGATTATTTACAACACTATGTATGTTATTGGGATATAAGCATTTGTTTTGTGAGAAGTTGATTTATTGTTCATCATTGAATGAAAGTACCATTTGAGCACCTTCAGAACATGACTTATGGATATCAATTGAAATAATTCACTGTGGGAATAAGCATGATCTTATAGTAACTCTCTATTTGATGTAAAAGGAAAATTATGCATTGTTTGAACAAGAATATTCATGAATGGTTCACACTATAATAAAACATTAGTGGATGGTTGTTGATACTGAGAGGGGGGTGAATCATTATCAACAATAATTTAAAAACCTTTTTCAACTTATACTTAAACCATTCAATTATATCCAATGAGTAATGAACAATAGTATAAGAGTTACACCAATACACCACAATACACCATGCACAATATATGA
>JZKD02S0864233.1:0-14211 GCA_000966675.3 Picea glauca
TTCATTCTTTCTTTCTTTCTTTCTTTCTTTCTTTCTTTCTTTCTTTCTTTCTTTCTTTCTTTCTTTCTTTCTTTCTTTCTTTCTTTCTTTCTTTCTTTCTTTCTTTCTTTCTTTCAAAAAAATCTAAAAAGGACACTGCGTCTTCTAAAATCTCTCTACCATAAAAATTCAAAAAAAAATGTCAAATGTGAAATATTTAATATTTAAAATAGATAATTATATAATATATTATGTTCATAATATTTATCATTATAAATTAGGTATGATATTTTAAAATATAATTATATTTATTTTCATGTAGAAGAAAACTGTTATATTTAAAAAAGGAATATGTATGTTGTTGAGGACTTTTACAAAATAAATTGTAATGTTCAAAACATTTACATTTTTACAAGAAAAACATTTTTCAGAGGCGAAATTTTATTGCCTTTGTCTTTATGCCTTCGAATAACTCATAAAAGCCAAAAGCTCATTTTTGCATTTGTAGTGTTTTTTTAGAGAGCTCGTCTGCTTTTGTGTTGAGTACCCTCAGAGTGTGCTGGAAAGAAAGCCATTGGAAATTCCTGAAGGTGAGTTTGATATCTCTTAGAATTGAGGCCAGTCTACGATTATGGATGTTGTTTTGGCCTCTTGCCCAATCAATCATCAGTTTGGAATCTCCGAACACCTGAGGCTTTGTCAAATTTTTTTCTTTGGTTGTTTCTAAAAGGGTCCAAAGTGCTAACAGTTATGCTCTGTTGTTTGTTTCGCCTCCAGGTGAGTATCTTTAATGGATATAGTGACTATGGCTGATAAACAACACCACACTCTGCACGCAAGCGAATGTCCTTGGCCGACCCCATCGAAATATCCCCATGGTATGGTGTAATCAATGGGTGGGGGGACTATGAAATGTTGTTTCATTAATCACGGTTCTTTCTTCAATTCTTCAGCTCGAGAGAGACATAAAGCTATTGTCACTTCCGGGGAAACCGTCTTATCTTTAAAGACAACATTATTTCTTTCCCACCAAATGTTTCTGATCATGATACTCGGAAGACCTGCATAAAGGGAGAATGTTATGTCTTGTAGCCAATTACTGAAGCTTTCTTCAAGAGAACCATGATTCCAATCAACGTTGGAATTTAGTTTGTCTTTTTTTATACGTGTGACTTTCTTTCCAAGGGGACATGATATAAATAACTGAGCAGTAGATTCTTGATCTTCTTTGCAAAGTGGACATCTTCTAGGTCCATACCATGCTCTCCTGAGGAAATTTTCCCAAGTCAACAATTTGTTGTTTATAGCTAGCAAAAGAGTTAGTTTACATCTTATGGGAGCCTTGATTTTCCACAAGGGATTCCACCACCATTTCATTTGTGTCTCCGAAATTTGGACAGATTAAAGGGGGACTTGGAGGAAAGGAAGGGGGAAAGGGGTTTCTAGGGAGGGAGGGGGCTTAGGAGAGGGAGGAGGGCTAGGGAGGGAAACAAGAAGAGAACCAAAAATAGAAAGAAGGGGCGAAGAAAGGGAAGCATACCTGAAGCAGGAGAATGGGACTCCAAGTCGCCTTGAGCTTGACTGGTGGGTGTCCCTTTTTCGATGTTCAAGTGACATTATGAACTCATGCCTTCCACCGCGTCGACCACCACTGTCTCCTTCTTTTTTATTGTGGATTTTTTTTCCAAGTGTTTTCTTGCATTTACTCTAGCGGGGAAATTCTGGAGCATTGAGAGCGTAGGTGTCCAATTTCATGGTAGTCGTGGCACCTAAAGTGTAGTCTCCAGTAGTCAACCTTTTGGTGCCATGTAAAACCAACATAGACCAGGCAATAGTGCCTAATAAACCTTCTCTTACATCTACTTCAACCAAGATCCAATCCCACTTGTGGTCTTTCTTCGAGTCCCAGTTGGGTTCCAATTTTACAAAAGGAGCCTATTTTGTTTTTTATGGCTTCTAGAGCATCCATGGACCAAAAGGTTAAAGGTAGTATGGGCATAATTGCCCAAACTTTCATAACTATTGTAGATTCTTTTAGTGGGTCAAAATCCACAGTCCAAGGCTTCAAGGACAAACCAGAAGGACCCCAGGACCAGTTCTGCTTGCGTATTTCTTTGCGGTCTTCGTCTAAGAGAAAGGAAAAAGAGATCCAACTTCTAGCCAGGAGGTGTATCTTTGGGGCATAACCAATAATGGGTTTCCAGTGATTATGTAGCCAGCAAGCTAGGTCCTCTTCTCCTAGAGATTTTCCCTTAAGCCTCCCAACTAAAGTATTCCCTAGGAGCTGGGGGATGTTGCTAATGGGAATATCGTCACCCACGACCATCTTTTTCGGTTATTTTTCCTCCTTGATGCATTGAGAGGAGCATTTTCGTGAAGGGGCTCCACTGCTTGACACCCTTTGTTCCTCCTTCGGATGAGAGCTCGCAGGGGAAAAAGTTTTGTTTGCGCAAGGAGGAGAAATAGGTTTGGAGGAGGGGGGGCGAGGAGGAGGGAGAGGGAGGCCAGGAGAGCAAAGGAGTTCCATGCGGGAGGGGGGGGACATAAGTTTGTGAGCAGGAGAGGCATGAGGGGGCAATGAATGAGGAAGTGTGGGAGGGAATCTAGAATTCTTGCAGGTGACACGAAGGCTTGGAGACCAAGAGGGGAGGCCCAGTAGTCAACCAGCTCAGTGTCGAAGGCCTCCATGTGTCCTAAGAATGTGGAGGGCACGTGAAAGGCACCTGGGGGGAGAAGTGACGGCGGATGGGAAAAGTCGGGACAGAAGGGACAAGGGATGGGAACGGGCACCTGAAACCGAGAGGCATAAGAGACAGGGACGAGAGAGGAAAATGGGGTAGGGAAGGGAAAGCTTATGATCCCCGCTCAAGGTTTTATGCCTCAGTGAGCTTGGTGCGAGGGGCTAAGCCACAGAGCTCCATTTCCATCACTCTTCAATTTTCTCAAATATTTGTTCAACCAAAAAATAATTATATTATATTAATAATATTTATAACTATTATAAATTAAATATGATACTAAAAAAATAATTACATTATTTTAATAATATTTATAATTATTATAAATTATTTATAATACTAAAACCATTTTCACTATCACACTGACTTGTATATGTTTATATGTTTTGAATATTTTGAAGAGACAAATCCTATTTTTAAACAAATTTTAATATTATCTTTAGAAGTATTTATTTAATCATGTAAAGTCAATACCATGAAAGCACGCCAGCCTTTATATATTATATTGATGAAAGTAGGCAAAGATATAATTAGAAATGTCGAATTAACCATATTTTTCCGCCATGAACGACCTGTTGTTGAAGAAGTTACAGTCATTACAATGTAATGACAGCACAGTTGAATCTCGTCCCTGACGGCGCCGAAATCATCTCCCACAATACCGCATCGTATATTGAAAACTGACACCAAACAGGAACAACATGTGCTCAGCCTACAGCTGCTCAGGCTGCCAGTCTGCCAGGCTCCATCATTTTATACTGTCAAGTGCGTAGAAATTGGAGTTTTGACGTTAAAAATGGTGTTTGACTGATCGAATCGCCGATGATTTATAATTTCAAAAAAAATAGTTATTAAACTTTTAATGTTTTCAAAAATTGTAGAATTTTTTTATAAGCTGTTTAAGCGTTGTGTTTTATATGTTGGTTTTTTTATGTAGGAATTTTTTGACATAGTTTACGTGAAATCGCAATTTTTTGTTGTTTAAATTATATTTCTAAATATAAAAATAGATTCAGCTTGCTGAAATATTGTTGTCAAATCTACAAATCCAATAATTTCTTGTTAAATTTTAGACAAAAATAAATAGAAAATATCAAAATACTACAACATAAAGAAAATACCAAAACATAAAACAATTAGACTATCACATTCATCCCGCAGTGCTTTTACTTTCATTGAAAAACTCTCCTATCTAAAAAAAATACCATTTGAAATATAAAAATACCACTCTCCTATCTAAAAATACCATTTGAGATATAGTTATATTTATATGTGGAGGAAGATAAATATATTACATCATTGTGGTATGGTTGTGCTTGGCAAGGTATCATTTGAAATATAGTTATATTTATATGTGGGGAGGATAAATATATTACATCATTGTGGTATGGTTGTGCTTGGCAGGGGCATAATTTTATTTTTTGTAAAGTATTATAACATCACTAATAATATAGGTGGTATCAACGTTGTTTTATTGATTTTCAATTTAGTAGTATAGGTGATATGAACTTTGTTACATTAAATTTAGTAAAATTTACTTGGGGATATATCCAGTTGTGTGTGAGGATATGCAAGTACAATAGTTAATAGATTATAAGTACACATGCATATGCTCGGAGCTAGTGCACACTTACATATATATTCTAAAATTTAGCAATTTAATATTAAAGAATTTGGTTATATAGATAACTCAAATTGAATTTTTAATAAGTAGAACACTTGCACCCATCCATATTCTCACACTCTACCACCTACCCTGTGTGAAGATATACATATATGTGTACATACAACTCTTCCAAAATTGAGGATATGCATGTAATGAGTAGAACACTTACACCCATCCATATTCTCACACTTTACCACCTACCCTGTGTGAGGATATACATATATGTGTACATACAACTCTTCCAAAATTAAGGATATGCATATGTATGTGCGTCCATAAAAGAATCATTTATCCTTGTCCTTATATAAAAAAAAAAATACATCTCATTCTCCACTTTCATACTTATTCTAAAAGTATCACAAGCCAACACATATAAATTATTCTAAAAGTATCACAAGCCAACACATATAAATATTAATAATGATAAATAAATATAACTTATAGTACTAATGATATAGTTTATAAAACACTTTCATACTTATTCTAAACGCATCACAAGCCAACACATATAAATATTAATAATGGAAGATAAATATAGTTCATAGTATTAATGATGATGTAGTGAGGAAAATAGTGTGATTTGCATATACGAAGTTATAAATATACTTAATAGTACTAGTGAACTAATTAAAAAAATAGTGTGCTTCTACAAATGAGGTTATAAAGTTAGTATGAGAGCATTTACGTCATCTATATTACTACAAAATTTAAAAAAATAGTGTGAATGAGGTTATAAAGTTAGTATGAAGGCATTGATGTCACCTATATTACTACAAAATTAAAAAAAATAGTGTGATTTGTACATGATGTGAGGGACAACTTTGATATCATCATTGATGCCATTTGTACTATTAGAAAAACTATTAAAAATTAATTTGACTTTGTACCACCTATGTAAGTGTGACAACTTTGATACCATCTTGGATGCCCCCTATATTACTAAAAAAACAATTTGTACTAGGTGTTGTGACAACTTTCATATTTTCTATACTACTATGTTGATATTATAGTACTTTTAAAAAAATACTTAATAACCTTGTCAAGTACAACAATACTTACAACTAGTGTTTGATTGATGGTGTATTTGTGGTTATAAAGTATTTTTGTAAAATACTTTATTATGTGAGTCTGCTCACATATATTATATGTGAGTCTGCTCACATATATTAGCCTGTGTTTGATTGATCGTGTATTTGTGGTTGTGCATGCATATCCCTTCTCTCTCTCTCTTATACACTCTCTTACACACACAACACACACATATCCTCATTTATGAAATGGTTGTGCTTGTGCAAAGGGTAAAAATATATGTATGTTGTACACACACACACACACACACACACACATATATATATATATATTCTTACACACATACACACATGCATATCCACCATGGGAAGGTTTTGGGTGCTCACATACACACACATTCATATCATGTTTTACATGCTCACATACACGCACATGCATATCCTCACCGGTAGGAAGGTTGTGCATGCACACACACATGCATACCCTTACAAACATGATGCATATCCTTACACACAGAGAAACATGTATATCCTCAATCTTAAGAAAGAGGGGTGAGATAGTGTGAGGATATCATGTGTGTTCGTTCTACACACAAACATGCATATCCTTACTCTCACATAAGTACACATATCCTCACCCCTAAGAGGATTGTGTACACATGCATATCATCACACTTAAGTGGTGGACAGTGAACATATAAAATTGTGTATGTATATATGGATAGTTTTATTCTCATTAAAACTTTAATCTAAATAATTTATACAACTAAATTCTTGAAAATCAAATTTTATATCTATTTTTTAAAATTAAAATTTTATTAATTAATATAAAATAATCTTTAAATAAATTCTACATTAATTTATTTAAATTTTATAAAAATCACATAAAATGTCATAATATTAATAATTATATTATGTGCTGCATTAATTTCACATTTTAACACTAGCCACCATTGAAAAAACAATGGGCTGCATTATAAACAGTGGGGAAAGAGATAATATTAATAATTACAAACATCTCAAATTCATCCTATTTTTCAGCCATGGACGAGCTGTCACGCAAGAAGTTACAACCCTTTTCTGTAGAATCTAATGACAGCCCACCTCATTAATCTCGCCGCTTACTGCTGTGAAATCATCTTCCATAATACCCTCATCGTATATTGAGAACCCACATGGGCGCATCCCATGCTCTTCGCCATGCATTTCCAGACTGTTAACAGCTTCTACTCTGCCCACAAATCTGCTATGCCTGCAGGCTTTATCTTGTTGTACGGTCAGATGCACAGAAATTGGAATTTTCAAATGTGAGCTCTTTATTTAAATACATTTGACCTTACAGTTGAATATTGGTAGTGATTAAAACTATAATTATTTAAAGGTTTTGTCTTTGAAATAATTATATATAAATCATAATTTTCTATTATTTAAATTGTATTTTTGAATCAAAAAATATATTTAGCATTTAAAAATCTCGGAAAAAAAAACACAAAACACTTAGACTACCACTTATTTAAATATAAAATATTTACATATTTATAAAAGTAACAAAATATAATATTTTCATTAAAAATAAAATTAATATATACACAAAATATATTTTAAATAAATATAAAAGACTATGATTGTGTTAAATGCAACCAGGAACAAGGATCTATCACCTATCACAAATGGCAGCTAAACTTATTCTCAGCACTCTCTTTGTTACACTACAAGCTAATAGGAGTCCCTCACAAACTCATGCACAAATTAAAAGCAATGTATGAGAACATGTGTGAGCTCTTTTGAGCCCATCATCACTATGTCATCACTATGCTAGTGTAATAATGTACCAGGATGCTTCTTCTAAGAAGGTTTGTTGACAAAGGATTTAAAAGAAATATCAACAATTTTCTTGGTTCAAAGCATAATGTTATACATAAACATTATACATAAGTACAGAGAGAAATTTAGTGAATTAGTATAATATTTAATTTAAGGTTAAAGTTTTGTTAGATGTGTATGAAATTCTCTTGTTTGTGGGATAAAAGACCTTTTTTATATAGCAATTCCATTGCTAAATTTTCATAAGTGTATATACACTATCTCTTTCTATTTGAACTTTTAACTTTGAAAAACGTAACACAAGTTTTAAATAGTTAAATCCACTAAAAACATAATAATCTTAAAATTTTGAAAATTTACAAATAAACATACCATGATTTCCATGTCCTCACAACCTAAAATTTTGAAAACATACCAATTTTACCAACATGAAATCTTCACCTTTACAACCTCGATTGTGATCTTAAAATAAATTGTACAACTTTATTTAGCCAAACTTTATTTAGCCAACTCATTTTGCCTCACATCTTGTCATTGTAAAATCCATGCAATTCAACCACCTTAACACCTTGTACTGTTGTATTATTTCCAACCCACAACTCTACTTTACATGTTTGTGCCTCTATGTACCTTAACACCTTGTATTGTTGTATTATTTCCAACCCACAACCCACAGCTCTACTTTACATGTTTGTGCCTCTATGTACTCTTGTCTTAGAGATTTACTTGCAACATTGTGCCTCTATAATTCTACTTACATTTTTATCATTATATTTATGAAACCTAATTTCACATTTGTTGATTGATCATTAATTAATTGAATATTATGAGTATTAGTATTTAATCAATTAAATATTAGGATTGTGATCATTTCAAATTATTTATCAAATAATTGTAAGTTTGTCTTCACGTACCTAATTTTTTCATTATTGAATCACTCCCAAATAGCTTTATTACCATCTTCTTTAGCACATAGTAAAAAAATTAAAAACATTAAATTGAAAACTTTATTTTTTCAAGGGTGAAATAATCAAGTATATTCTTATTGAGATTTATAAAGCTTATCTTTGGTTTACATGATCTGAATTTAGAGGGATGCTTTTTCCTAGACTTTACTCTTAACATTTGTATTTCTATAGTAATGATGGGCTCATTCAATGTCTAGACCTTACATTCCTAGGGTCCTCTCTAAGTTTGTTCCCACTAATTTTGCATTAAGGAAAAACATCATATTCCCTAAGAGCACCATATTTGTAGTATTTTCTCCTTCAAGTCTAACACTAAGGACCACTTTATATTTCAATGCTCCCTACTATGAAATTAGATTATGATTATTTTGCCTCTTCAAAGATTCATTTATTCCTCTGAGACACTCATGACTTATGAGAACTAGACATGCTTAGGCATCTTCCTTCATGAGTTGTTTGATCTTTGTCAACAACATCCATCCCTTGTAGGAAAAGGCCCATGACCAACTTCTAAGCTCCTATGATAGGCTTAAGACGCATCTTAAGCCTAAAAACTACCATGGCCTCATGCTCACCATGCATTTTTTTGCAACCTTGAATATTAAAGTGCCCAAAGACAATCATGACCTCATGCCCACCATGCATTTCTTTACAACCTTAAATATTGAAAGTACTTCTTTATAACATGTTTAAACTAGGAAACCTCCTTCTTGTTAAACTTTCTCATAAATTTTTATATTTTAAAAAAAAATACTTTTTATCGTCTTTACTTATTATATGTCATAAACTAATATTAATCTTTAATAAAAAATAATATCTAAATTAAATTCAATACTTTTATTTTGTTATTAAAAATTCATACCAAAATCTTTTTATTCAATGACATATTTTTATTATTAGTTGAAGATTACTACCTAACTAAAAATCCAATTTTTTTATTGATTGAAAATTACTACCTAATTAAAAATCCAATTTTTTTTATTGATTGAAAATTACTACCTAACTAAAAAATACATACATTTTGTTGAGTGACATTTTTATTATTATTACCTAACTAAAAATCCATACCAAATTCTTATGATTAAGTGATATATTTCTATTATATATTATACATATTGCATACCAAATGCATATAATATTATTTAATATTTTTATTTTTAATTATAATTTATATAATATTATAGAGTGCAATATCATATTTTATGTTATATTTCCATTCCAGGTTTAGACTCTTATTTTTCTCACCACAAACAAATACTTTCGAATCATTCATTACTATCACAACAGCACACATTATTATAAATAACAAATACTTTCGAATCATTCATTACTATCATAACAGCACACTTTATTATAAATTTATTTCTATATTTATCTGTTCTTCAAGATTACATCAATGGCCGCTGCCATTCAGTGATTCCAGCCTTTGTCTGAGCAATCTAATACCAACCCATATCTGCACAGTGGGATCCACTCCTCTCAATGCCCACTTGCTTTTAAAAAAGTAATACCCACTCCCAGCCTTACAGATATATTCTGTGTTTCACTGTATATATATCAAGGCCGTAACAGAATATACTCAGGCTTTTTTTTCCAACTGTCACAGTACAATCTGTCACGTATGTCAGCGTACCAGGAAAAACATAGGCCCCCATCTGAAAAAGTGAATGAAAAGAACAAAAAGACAAACAAGAAGAATATTACCAAGATCCTTTAATCAAAAATGATTTATATATCGATTTTAATGGGCAATCACATTAAACAATGGAGATAAATCCTGTTTGAGATTGGGATGAAACAATGGGCAGTGATATACACAAAATATATACTGGATAGGTATACAATGTCACATGTGTAACCATTCAACTCGAGGAGAATAAAAAATATAAATTTCGGTAGCCTTTTTATGTGCCATTTAGAGAGAACATATTTTGAAACATCGAATTTGGGTATATATCTCTATACAGTGAGCTTATGCTGGTTGGGCTGGCTCTCTTGTTCAAGATACGCAATCACATATGATGAACTTTTACTGTCCACTTTTCCTTCTTTAAGTGATCTAATTGGATTGTCAGATAATGAACTTTCACCGTCCAACTTTCCTTTTTAAGTGATCTAATTGGATTGTCTTGGGGAATGTGATCTGATTGGATTGTTTGGAGGAATGTGATTTACAGTATACTTGGAAATTGGATTCATTAAATAGGGATGAATAATTTAGATTGAAAAGTTTTTTCCCATTTTGAAGATGMTATTTAAAATAAATCYAGATTCTAAATAGTATAAAGTYAGTTAATAAGGATATTAAGTTATTACAATATAAATAGATTTATCAAGAGCAATATATCAAAARAGTGGGATTCAAATCTGGGTGGAGAGGATAACAACTTCTTCACCAAYCATTTGAGTTATATTTTTCATTTTGAGGATGATATTTAAGGTAAACCCAAATTCTGAAGGGCACAAAGCCAGTCAACAAGAACATTAAATCATTMYAATATAAATCTGTTTTTTTTTTTCTCATTTTGAGAATGATATCTAAGGTAAATCCAAATTCTGAAGGGCACAAAGCCAGTCAACAAGGACATCAAGTCATTACAATATAAATCGGTTCATTAAGAGCAACATATCAAAAGGGTGGGATTCGAATCTGGGTGGAGAGGATAACAGCTTCCCCACCAACCATTTGAGTTATATTTCTCATTTTGAGGATGATATTTAAGGTAAACCCAGATTCTCAAGGACACAAAGCCAGTCAACAAGAACATTAAATCATTACAATATAAATCTGTTCATTAAGAACAACATATCACAAAGATGGTATTCGAATCTGGGTGGAGAAAATAACAACTTCCCCACCAACCATTTAAGCTACACCCACTTGACTAAATTGTAAAATGTACATATCTCTTAAATAATTATATTTCAACTCTCAATTTGATCAGCTCAAAAAAAATTAATAAAATCTCATATATATATATATATATATATATATATATATATATGAATAGATCTATTTTCTATGACATATAAATGTTTAAAGAGATTGGATTCATTGATAAAAAGATAAGTTTCTACTAATAAATAACTTCAATTTTCATTTAAGCTTTAAATCATAGAATCATGATTAAAAAAATGAATCAAGAGAAAAAAATAAGATCCTGCAGTATTTTTGTTAAAAATATATATAATTTCTTACTTTTCAAAGGAGAAAAAAGAAAGATCCTGCAGTATTTTTGTTAAAAAAAATATATAATTTCTTAGTCTTTCAAAGAAATTTTTTAATGAACATTAACCATGGCCGTTGTAATCTCATACAAGTATTAAAATAAATATAATATTGGCTTCTGAGCACAGGGTCATTATGCAACCAGTCAAAGGATTTCCACTCACTCAAAGAATTTTTTTAATAAACATTAACAATGGCCATTGTCATCTCAAACAAGTATTAAAATGAACATAATATTGGTTTCTGAGCATAGGGTCATTATGCAACCAGTCAAAGGATTTCCACTAACTCAAGACTGGACAACATCGAGTTCAAAACATTGGAACTTGTCAACCCTATCTGTAGACAAATGGAGGAAACTATCTGCAGTCAGCTTTTTTTTTTAGTAGTGGGAGAACATCAGGTGTACATACAACCTGGTCAACGTTAACCATTTCTAGGAACTATATGCAGTCAGCTTTTTTTTTTAATTGGTACTTTTCCACCGAGTTCCTGAGCTTTTTCGTTACTTTCCTTTTGTTGTTTGGCAGGTTACAGACTTTTAGGTAATCTAAGGCCTCTACCTGCTGGGAATCTCAGCTCCTCGTTTTGTATGGACTGGACATGTTTATAAATTTTGTTAAAATCTCATTTTATGGTTTTGTTTGAACTGTACATGTTTTTTTTGTTTTCTAAATTTTAGCATAGATTCAGAACTTTCTTACAAGAACACTTCAGCCATTGACGGCATCATGTCAAAATTAAACATCCACTTTATAGTGGCACTCGACCATAAAATTTTTGCTAATGCAAGGAAATGTATGTACTTTGTTAGTGGATTCAGCACTTTCATTGGAGAACGTTTCAGCTATTGCTCTGTAACATGTCAAAATAAATATTCACCTTATAGCAGGAGCTGACCATAAAAAGTCTGCTATTACAAGGAAATGTACATGAATTTACTTGCTTCTAAATTGCATTTCAAAAGAGGTGTTTTTTCAATGATGAACACTTACAATTGTTCGATTTATAAAGGAAGATACTAAAACCAAGCATTGCTTAATAATATTACATTATCGACAAGCTGTTTCAAGAGTCTCAGGTATAAAAATCCATCACTTTATTTATTAAGAAGTGAGACACTGTTCTTAAAGTAAGCATGAAGTCAAACTTGACTTGACTTAGAAATCTAAACTCAAGCTGGACTGAACAAAAGGGAACCGACCCTTAAAACGCATCACTGATACTTTTTTGAAGAACTTAAAAGAGTGAAGTCAAGCTTGACTTGACTTGTAAGCATAAGCATGAAATCAAGCTTGACTTAATGGGACATCACAAGCTCAACAACTGCTCCCGTTTGGTTTGTAAGCATGACTCGAAGGAACTTCGGGGAGTCCATCTGTTCTTAAGGACCAAGGTTATTCACGTGAGAGAAGCATGCCAGCCACTTTTTTGAAGCACTGAACCTGGGTGAGACATGTAACACTGCCTCATTCCCATCAACCTTAGCTCACCCCTCACCCCTCACGGCTTAATAATATTCCCATAACTAAGCATTGCCTAATAATATTCCACTTGATATTAAGTACAGCTTGTCATGAAGAGAAAATCATAATAATGTTTTAATTGATAAAGAATTCGTAGTGTTAATGTCTATGATGTCATTTCATTATGATGAAGTCAGTTTGGACTTCAGGATTAAGTTAATCATGGCAAGTTGCTCATGAGAAGACTATACATGAAAGACTCAAATATGGTATTATACATTAAAGATAAAGAGTCAAATTTGGTGGAATTTCTTAAGATAAGTTATTGTTAAGTCAATTCAGATTTAAGGATTAAGTTAATCATAGCAAATTTCTTATGAGAAGACCATACATAAATTAAAAGTTAAATCTGATTGAGTTCCTCAAAATTACCAATAACTAATAATTATTCTGATTGGCCATTAAACAGCCCTCTATTTGAATATTCCAATAAACCGCCCTATGTCTGAATACTCAGATAAGAAAGAGGATCTTGGAAAAATTTATAAAAAAACCTTGAATAAACCAACTTCCAAATATTATGCTAATTGCTAAAATAGACAGTATTTTTCAGTCTAAAGACACTAGAATAATATAAAGCATGGGACAATAAGCTTGAACCCTTTTGGACCTTAAAACCTGTTTTTCTACCAAAATTACAGTATCCAGATCAAATCCTTTATAATGGACCGAAGCAAAAGTGGTAAAGCTTTTCTACCAAAATTACAGTATCCAGATCAAATCCTTTATAGACCGAAGCAAAAGTGGTAAACTCCCAACCCAAACATTGATAGATATGTAGCCTGCACTTCTACCACCCGCATTGATTCGCCCCAGTAGTATACTGTATACATGTTTTGTGAAATTTTCTATCAAATAGTATACATAGCAGGTATAACTCTTCAATTTATGTATACATTTTCTATCAAATAGTTATAGTATACACAGCAGGTATAACTCTTCATCTTCAATTTAGCAGTGTAGTGCTTTATAATAAGCATTATAATTTGATTTTAAGATCACGTTCAAGCTAGATATCAAATTGATGTATGTAAATTGTTCCTCTTCAATTTAGCAGTGTAGTGCTTTATAATAAGCATAATAATCTAATTTTAAAATCACGGTCAACCTAGACACTAAATTGGTGTTCAATTTAGCAGTGTAGCGCTTTATAATAAGCATAATAACCTAATTTTAAGATCACGGTCAAGCTAGACACCAAATTAGTATATGCAAATTAATGTAAGAGAAAGCTAGACACCAAATTAGTATAT
>JZKD02S0864266.1:0-14210 GCA_000966675.3 Picea glauca
GTAACTGAGTAGATCTGATGTAGAATGGTGAGGGAGGAATCTTTCACCTCCGTAAAAAATATTGGATCTTTCACCATCGATTTGATCTCTAGGGTTTGTTAAGTCAAAACCCCCAAAACCCCTAAACCCCTAAAACCCCCAAGTGCATGGGCTCACTAGAAATAAGCCAGATATCAAATGATAATCAACATAATGAGATAATAGAGGCACTTATCTCTCTTTTATCCTCCATTCTCACCTTGTCTCTCTAAGTGAATTTTACTTTATTTAATTATTAATTAATTAATTAAATCACTTTAATTAATTAATTAACCATTTTACCTCTAAAAAGTAGTTTATCCCTCCTGGTGGCTTCCCTAGCCACTGAAAGTCACTTATCATCATCCTATCCTGTAGGGATATTCCTCTCATTTCCAATGATCTATTCCACTAAGAGGTTCCTCCAAGTATTATGCCCAATGTGACCTCCTTACTGAATTTAATTAACAGATAGCCCAAAATAACTCAAAATCACAGAAATCATCGGAATGCAACGTAACCAAATCCAAGATGTGTGGAATGGATCATGATCATGAAATAAGATGAGTGATGCAAGTCGGACCCAAAAAAACCCTTCAATATCTCTTCTACTCGCTATAACCTCCATCTGGCTACTCTGGTCATCATAATGCTATGTAATATAATGATGTCCCAAAGTGGGGACATTACAGGAGGGGTYGGGTGGGGTTATACTAACCCAAGGTAGTGTGGGGTGAAATGCATGGATGTCAGACATGTCACCCCAACCCTAACCATGGTTAGGTTTTTTGTCCCCTCCCCACTATGTTAACGTTTAGTGGGGCATAGGGGGACTAAAATGTTACATGGATCGTCGATCCCCACCAGTGCCCATCAAATAGTGACTGTTAGATCTAGTCAATGTGCAACTTCATGTTCCTAGAAGTATGGGTGCGGGATGGGGCCAACCCATACCCGTGACCCAATGATATTGCACCATGTCAACAACCAAGGATTTGTGGGCCCAAAATAAAACCATGTGCACACTTTTGGAGGAAAGGAAGGAGGATTTTTCTCGTTGGATTAATCCAGGTCACATATTGACTATATATTTAATCTGAGACTCATGTGGAAATCAAGGTGGAGGATCCACTGTCGATCATGATAAGATCGATGATGATCTTTCTCTAATAATTATGGTGAGCATATGAGATCCAAACATTTGATCAGAGGTGAAATTGATGGTTATTATTCAATTTTGGGGCCCTAACTAGCGTAAAGTTTATTTTGAAGACCCCCCGCAAAAAAAAATTCCATGTGCTCGAAAGGAAATCCACGTGTCAACCTACTGTGGATTTTGGGACCCCTCTACCTTGATATTTGTGGTGAGAACTCAGCTCCCCAAAATAAATCCCTTGGCCATAGCCGCGGTTCCTATGGAGCTTAAAATCAAGGGGTTAGTGTCGAGGCTTGAGTGCTCAAGTGTTAACATCAAACCATGTGAAAGAAAAGTAGCTTAACACCATAACAAAGGAATACGAGGTAAGAAGTTGAAGGGATAGAGACAAGTGTGCAAGGGAGCTGACACAACATCCTTCTAGGGGTGTTCAGTGGACTCGAGTGCTGCTTCAACATCCCTGTCAGCATAAGGTGTCTAAAAATTGGTAGAAATCAATAGAAATTTCTAGAAAATTTCAGTGTTTTTTGGGTCATCTTTTTGCAAGGCATTTTGAGGCCCTAAACAGTTTTTTTAGCTACTCAGAAAACAAAAAAATAGAGTGCACCAAGGTACACTCTATTTCTACAGATGAAATGAAATAGATCAGATACATATTTCTAATGGTGTAAACCGTTCGTCAAACGAAGCTTTTATGAGGAAGTTACAGGCCAAACTGTGAGGGGTAAATTTTAAGACCCAATAAACTCCAGAGGGTCATAACTTCTTGCTCCAGAATCGGATTGGGGCATAAGATAATCCTATGGAAATATATTGAGCCATAGAATACATCCATAGAGATAAATTAAAATTTTGGGCAGAAAAAAATGTATAGGATGGCATACAAGGTACCTATAACATTCAAGGCCAAAAATATTAATTGGCCTGAAACTTTAGCAAGTTGTATCTAGTAGCCTGGAGCTTGGATGAAGGTGAAAATTGGCTAGAGTGTCCAGAATATGTTTATGAAGGTTCCCAGTTGGGTTCCTGCCAAAACTCCAAAGGAGAAGGTGCAAAAATTCTTAAGCACAATTAAAAATTACCCCTCACTGAAGGAGTTTTGGGGTAGTAATCAAATGAATATAACTTTCTGCTCAAAACTCATAATTGAGAAAGAAAGGAGTCATTGGAAAGGTATTGGGTTGAGGAGTCCATGTAAACACTAAAAATTGTGAGATGAGAAATAGAATTTGCAGGAAGTCAAAATGAAGAATTCTGGTAACCATAAAGGGGAAAGATTGTACATATGTTACAAAAATTATATGCTTTCTTTAACCAGAATTTTTATAATTGTTATCTTATATAATAAAGGTGTTGTAAGAAGAGATAAGAGTGATGATAAAACATAACAAATTGTCTCTATCAAATTGGTATTTTCAGGTATGAGGAACATGGCAGGGTGAGTTCTTCAAAATATGGAATGATTGCTTGAGGAAGCTACTAGCTGAAGATTTGTATACTTAGTGAGTAATATATAAGACTCTCAATGGAACTATGATTTGGAAAAGACTTCAATATGAAAAATATGCATACCAATTGGGGAAGATGAGTAATAAAGAGATCATCCATGTTTCATGATAAATCAACAGTAATGGGTATGCATGAAGCTGAGACCATGGAAATGTGGAGAGATGGTTTTCATAACAGGTGAGAAGGTTGAAATTTGGTTAAATATGAACATAGGTACTCAAGGAAAGAGTGTTATGACAAGGGTGCCTCACAATATGATCAAAGACTAATGTTGGATCATATTAATGTATTATTCTAGGTGCAACCATGAAGGCTTGGGGATCCACTACAAAAAAATATCCACTCATGTTAATAAAAATGCTCAGTGGAATTTGGGGGTAAGAGTAGACAATTAGTTGATGAAGTAATTAAGGAACATTCACTTTGGAGGATATATAGGTATAGAAAAATAAGTACTTTATGGGAATAATTGTTCAAAAAGGAATTGTAAGTTCAGGTTCTAGTGTTTTGATTAAAAGGACTTGGTGTATACATGGATATAAGGGAAACACCTCCAAGGATTAGTCGTGTAGTTGTGGGGGTAGAACCTCCATTATTGTCATCAAAGTAGTGCAGTGGAAGCATGGTGTGAATGTTACAACTTTAGGGGTGAAGTAATGAAAAACATGTATGCTAAAAGTGTCAACATATGTACAAATCAATACACTATGTGTAGATTGGTTATGGAGGTATGTAACCATAAATATTAGAGCATTAGTTTTGGGGAAGAAATTACATAAATCTCAGAGCATTCCAAAATTGGATAAATTTCAAGAGTAACTGAAAGATAGTGGAAAAGGGTACCACTGGGGGAATTCCAAGTTATTTGAGTTTATTGTAGCACTCGATAACTGTGAAAAAAATGAAGAGGCATATTAAGTATATTCCAAATATGTTGATTGCTTTGCCAAGGTACAATGGGATGAAAATTAAAAGAGAATCGAGCATGGAGGTGATTTAGCTAGAGGGATATTAATGATGAATCATGAAGAAGACAACAATTTTATGCTTGGTATAGAATGAAAAATAGATGGTACCTGAAAAGCATCCATATCAAGTGGAAAAGATCCATGGGAGACATTCCAGGGGATGGATGTATCACTAGAATTTATGATAGAAATTAAAATAAGTGTTAATTACTTCCAATTAATTCTATGCAGCTAGAGAAGAAGACATGTGTGCACCATTATGGCATGCTGGAAGTTGACTATGCATGTCAAGTTGAAACAAAATGGTCAAGAAAGGAGAAAGTAATGGTTCAAGAAACCACAAGAACGGATGTGTTCAGTCAAGGAAAGGATGAATCAATTTAGTCTAGTAAGGAAATTAGTGTTGAATATCCAAAGTTAATCATAGCGCATCACTGGTATGTAATTTGATCATGTGGGTGTTTGGTCAAAGGGATCCAGGAATTGAGGAATGTTGAAGTTTAATATCAACATAGTATTTGGCTAGAAATGAAAAAGTAGTCAAGAGTAAATTGGGCTGGAAAAGTACCTAGGACAAAACCAATCATGTACAATGATTTCAGCAAGAGTAAAAAAAAAGGATACAAAAGCTCAATAAGACTTGAGATTGTTGGGTATGTGTTATAATATTTGCATGTGTGTGTGTGGGTGCGTCAGATTCAACAACTGCGTCATACAATCCCTCTAGTAGTGTTCGTTGTGTCCTGTGCGCCAGATTCTTCCTAGGGGGGTCCCAAGGGGGGCTAGGTATGCCCCCCCTAGTTATGCGCAGCGTTCAGGGAAGCGCCCCAAAATTATTATTTTTTGGGCGGTCTTTGCTATTTTTAGCGGTTTTCTAAATTAATCCCAGATTAAGGGATAAGGGTTTTGGTATCTACAAAATACCTAAAAACATTGTATATATTGTCTGGTGAATGGTGAAATTCGATAATAATGAATATAAGAAAGGTTTTCCCCAGTTGAGGGTTTCCGGTATAAATCTCTGTGTACTATGTGTATAAGCCATTGATTAAATTATTTTTTCCTTAAGAATCTATATGCATTGCTTTACTTCACAAGTTTAAAACTTACATGTGCTATCAGAGATCTTTTTTGGCTTCAGAGGGACGCCTTTGTTGCTGAGGGTTTGGCTCAGTCTTGATAGATTAAGTTTATCTTGGGTCTGTGATAAACCTGGGTTTAGTGGGAGCTTTTGCAGTGGTGATTAGAGTGTAGAAAGATGAATGGAGAGCTCTTCTAGAATCGAGATAGATAAGTTCAATGGTAAAAAATTTGAGCTATGGAAGCTCAATATGGAGGACCTTCTTGTAGACAAAGAACAATGGATTATTGTGGATACTAGTACACAGCCTACTGGTACACCGTCTACTAGCACACAGGCTACTGGTACACAACCTACTAGTACACCACCTACTGGTATGTCGAAGGAATATTGGGAGAAGTTGGACATAAGAGAAAGGAGTACTATTCGACTCTTCCTGGAAGATTCGGTGTTGTTGAATGTCCTGGGAGAATCTATAGCCAAGGAACTATAAGATAAGTTGGGGAATTTGTATCAATCAAAGTCCCTGGTAAATAAATTGTTTCTTCGAAAGAAGTTGTATCATCTTAGCATGGAAGATGGAGATTCTATGACAGAACATCTAATTTCCTTTAATACTATGGTAAGTCAACTTGTCTCTGTTAATATTATGATTGCAGAAGAAGATAAGTGTATTACTTTGTTATGTTCTTTTCCAGACTCTTGGGATAATCTGGTTGTAGGAATTGGTAGTACCACTCAATCTACATTGAAGTATAAGGATGTAGTTTCATCCTTGTTATTTGAAGAGATGACATGGAAAAGCATGGATAGTCATAGCACAAATGATTTATTTGTAAGAGGTCGTACCCAAGACAGGAATCCTGGTAAGCCTTCGGGGGGGAGATCTAAGTCTCCAGGAAAATCTTTGAGGAAATGATGGAAGTGTGGTAAAACAGGGCATTATAAGAAATATTGCAAGTCTAAGAAGGTTGAAAAACCAAAGGGATCCGATAGTACCTCTTCCATAGAGGTGAAAACCTCCACTGAATAAGGAGGTGATGTTTACTTGGCATCTATAGGTATACATGCAGACCATGATGTATGGTTTATCGACTCATGTGAGTCATACCATATGACTCCTCATAGGGAGTGGTTCTTTGAATATGAAAAATATGATGGTAGTGATGTATTCCTAGGAAATGACTCGATAGACAAAATCATGGGACATGGAAGGGTTAAGTTATTGCTAAAATATGGAAGGATTAGAACTCTCCCTGGGGTTCCAAAAATTTTCAGGAGCCTAATATCTGTAAGCAAGTTGGATGATGCAAGAGTGGATACTATATTTGGAAAGAACACTTGCAAGATGGTACAATGAGCAATGGTNTCTCTAATAATTATGGTGAGCATATGAGATCCAAACATTTGATCAGAGGTGAAATTGATGGTTATTATTCAATTTTGGGGCCCTAACTAGCGTAAAGTTTCTTTTGGAGACCCCCCGCAAAAAAAAATTCCATGTGCTCGAAAGGAAATCCACGTGTCAACCTACTGTGGATTTTGGGACCCCTCTACCTTGATATTTGTGGTGAGAAATCATCTCCCCAAAATAAATCCCTTGTCCATAGCCGCGGTTCCTATGGAGCTTAAAATCAAGGGGTTAGTGTCGAGGCTTGAGTGCTCAAGTGTTAACATCAAACCATGTGAAAGAAAAGTAGCTTAACACCATAACAAAGGAATACGAGGTAAGAAGTTGAAGGGATAGAGCCAAGTGTGCAAGGGAGCTGACACAACATCCTTCCAGGGGTGTTCAGTGGACTCGAGTGCTGCTTCAACATCCCTGTCAGCATAAGGTGGCTAAAAATTGGTAGAAATCAATAGAAATTTCCAGAAAATTTCAGTGTTTTTTGGGTCATCTTTTTGCAAGGCATTTTGAGGCCCTAAACAGTTTTTTTAGCTACTCAGAAAACAAAAAAATAGAGTTCACCAAGGTACACTCTATTTCTACAGATGAAATGAAATAGATCGGATACATATTTCTAATGGTGTAAACCGTTCGTCAAACGAAGATTTTATGAGGAAGTTACAGGCCAAACTGTGAGGGGTAAATTTTAAGACCCAATAAACTCCAGAGGGTCATAACTTCTTGCTCCAGAATCGGATTGGGGCATAAGCGAATCCTATGGAAATATATTGAGCCATAGAATACATCCATAGAGATAAATTAAAATTTTGGGCAGAAAAAAATGTATAGGATGGCATAGAAGGTACCTATAACATTCAAGGCCAAAAATATTAATTGGCCTGAAACTTTAGCAAGTCGTATCTAGTAGCCTGGAGCTTGGATGAAGGTGAAAACTGGCTAGAGTGTCCAGAATATGTTTATGAAGGTTCCCAGTTGGGTTCCTGCCAAAACTCCAAAGGAGAAGGTGAAAAAATTCTTAAGCACAATTAAAAATTACCCCTCACTGAAGGAGTTTTGGGGTAGTAATCAAATGAATACAACTTTCTGCTCAAACCCCATAATTGAGAAAGAAAGGAGTCATTGGAAAGGTATTGGGTTGAGGAGTCCATGTAAACACTAAAAATTGTGAGATGAGAAATAGAATTTGCAGGAAGTCAAAATGAAGAATTCTGGTAACCATAAAGGGGAAAGATTGTACATATGTTACRAAAATTATATGCTTTCTTTAACCRGAATTTTTATAATTGTTATCTTATATAATAAAGRTGTTGTAAGAAGAGATAAGAGTGATGATAAAACATAAMAAATTGTCTCTATCAAATTGGTATTTTCAGGTATGAGGAACATGGYAGGGTGAGTTCTTCAAAATATGGAATGATTGCTTGAGGAAGCTACTAGCTGAAGATTTGTATACTTAGTGAGTAATATATAAGACTCTCAATGGAACTATGATTTGGAAAAGACTTCAATATGAAAAATATGCATACCAATTGGGGAAGATGAGTAAKAAAGAGATCATCCATGTTTCATGATAAATCAACAGTAATGGGTATGCATGAAGCTGAGACCATGGAAATGTGGAGAGATGGTTTTCATAACAGGTGAGAAGGTTGAAATTTGGTTAAATATGAACATAGGTACTCAAGGAAAGAGTGTTACGACAAGGGTGCCTCACAAGATGATCAAAGACTAATGTTGGATCATATTAATGTATTATTCTAGGTGCAACCATGAAGGCTTGCGGATCCACTACAAAAAAATATCCACTCATGTTAATAAAAATGCTCAGTGGAATTTGGGGGTAAGAGTAGACAATTAGTTGATGAAGTAATTAAGGACCATTCACTTTGGAGGATATATAGGTATAGAAAAATAAGTACTTTATGGGAATAATTGTTCAAAAAGGAATTGTAAGTTCAAGTTCTAGTGTTTTGATAAAAAGGACCTAGTGTATACATGGATATAAGGGAAACACCTCCAAGGATTAGTCGTGTAGTTGTGGGGGTAGAACCTCCATTATTGTCATCAAAGTAGTGCAATGGAAGCATGGTGTGAATGTTACAACTTTAGGGGTGAAGTAATGAAAAACATGTATGCTAAAAGTGTCAACATATGTACAAATCAATACACTATGTGTAGATTGGTTATGGAGGTATGTAACCATAAATATTAGAGCATTAGTTTTGGGGAAGAAATTACATAAATCTCAGAGCATTCCAAAATTGGATAAATTTCAAGAGTAACTGAAAGATAGTGGAAAAGGGTACCACTGGGGGAATTCCAAGTTATTTGAGTTTATTGTAGCACTCGATAACTGTGAAAAAAATGAAGAGGCATATTAAGTATATTCCAAATATGTTGATTGCTTTGCCAAGGTACAATGGGATGAAAATTAAAAGAGAATCGAGCATGGAGGTGATTTAGCTAGAGGGATATTAATGATGAATCATGAAGAAGACAACAATTTTATGCTTGGTATAGAATGAAAAATAGATGGTACCTGAAAAGCATCCATATCAAGTGGAAAAGATCCATGGGAGACATTCCAGGGGATGGATGTATCACTAGAATTTATGATAGAAATTAAAATAAGTGTTAATTACTTCCAATTAATTCTATGCAGCTAGAGAAGAAGACATGTGTGCACCATTATGGCATGCTGGAAGTTGACTATGCATGTCAAGTTGAAACAAAATGGTCAAGAAAGGAGAAAGTAATGGTTCAAGAAACCACAAGAACGGATGTGTTCAGTCAAGGAAAGGATGAATCAATTTAGTCTAGTAAGGAAATTAGTGTTGAATATCCAAAGTTAATCATAGCGCATCACTGGTATGTAATTTGATCATGTGGGTGTTTGGTCAAAGGGATCCAGGAATTGAGGAATGTTGAAGTTTAATATCAACATAGTATTTGGCTAGAAATGAAAAAGTAGTCAAGAGTAAATTGGGCTGGAAAAGTACCTAGGACAAAACCAATCATGTACAATGATTTCAGCAAGAGTAAAAAAAAAGGATACAAAAGCTCAATAAGACTTGAGATTGTTGGGTATGTGTTATAATATTTGCATGTGTGTGTGTGGGTGCGTCAGATTCAACAACTGCGTCATACAATCCCTCTAGTAGTGTTCGTTGTGTCCTGTGCGCCAGATTCTTCCTAGGGGGGTCCCAAGGGGGGCTAGGTATGCCCCCCCTAGTTATGCGCAGCGTTCAGGGAAGCGCCCCAAAATTATTATTTTTTGGGCGGTCTTTGCTATTTTTAGCGGTTTTCTAAATTAATCCCAGATTAAGGGATAAGGGTTTTGGTATCTACAAAATACCTAAAAACATTGTATATATTGTCTGGTGAATGGTGAAATTCGATAATAATGAATATAAGAAAGGTTTTCCCCAGTTGAGGGTTTCCGGTATAAATCTCTGTGTACTATGTGTATAAGCCATTGATTAAATTATTTTTTCCTTAAGAATCTATATGCATTGCTTTACTTCACAAGTTTAAAACTTACATGTGCTATCAGAGATCTTTTTTGGCTTCAGAGGGACGCCTTTGTTGCTGAGGGTTTGGCTCAGTCTTGATAGATTAAGTTTATCTTGGGTCTGTGATAAACCTGGGTTTAGTGGGAGCTTTTGCAGTGGTGATTAGAGTGTAGAAAGATGAATGGAGAGCTCTTCTAGAATCGAGATAGATAAGTTCAATGGTAAAAAATTTGAGCTATGGAAGCTCAATATGGAGGACCTTCTTGTAGACAAAGAACAATGGATTATTGTGGATACTAGTACACAGCCTACTGGTACACCGTCTACTAGCACACAGGCTACTGGTACACAACCTACTAGTACACCACCTACTGGTATGTCGAAGGAATATTGGGAGAAGTTGGACATAAGAGAAAGGAGTACTATTCGACTCTTCCTGGAAGATTCGGTGTTGTTGAATGTCCTGGGAGAATCTATAGCCAAGGAACTATAAGATAAGTTGGGGAATTTGTATCAATCAAAGTCCCTGGTAAATAAATTGTTTCTTCGAAAGAAGTTGTATCATCTTAGCATGGAAGATGGAGATTCTATGACAGAACATCTAATTTCCTTTAATACTATGGTAAGTCAACTTGTCTCTGTTAATATTATGATTGCAGAAGAAGATAAGTGTATTACTTTGTTATGTTCTTTTCCAGACTCTTGGGATAATCTGGTTGTAGGAATTGGTAGTACCACTCAATCTACATTGAAGTATAAGGATGTAGTTTCATCCTTGTTATTTGAAGAGATGACATGGAAAAGCATGGATAGTCATAGCACAAATGATTTATTTGTAAGAGGTCGTACCCAAGACAGGAATCCTGGTAAGCCTTCGGGGGGGAGATCTAAGTCTCCAGGAAAATCTTTGAGGAAATGATGGAAGTGTGGTAAAACAGGGCATTATAAGAAATATTGCAAGTCTAAGAAGGTTGAAAAACCAAAGGGATCCGATAGTACCTCTTCCATAGAGGTGAAAACCTCCACTGAATAAGGAGGTGATGTTTACTTGGCATCTATAGGTATACATGCAGACCATGATGTATGGTTTATCGACTCATGTGAGTCATACCATATGACTCCTCATAGGGAGTGGTTCTTTGAATATGAAAAATATGATGGTAGTGATGTATTCCTAGGAAATGACTCGATAGACAAAATCATGGGACATGGAAGGGTTAAGTTATTGCTAAAATATGGAAGGATTAGAACTCTCCCTGGGGTTCCAAAAATTTTCAGGAGCCTAATATCTGTAAGCAAGTTGGATGATGCAAGAGTGGATACTATATTTGGAAAGAACACTTGCAAGATGGTACAATGAGCAATGGTGTTGATGAGGGGAATTCAGTGTGGAAATCTGTACAAGTTGTTGGGAAGCACTTATACTAATGGGTGTAACAATTATGTTGTCCCTGAGCATAGAAATGAAGGAGACAAGACCAATATTGTCCCAGAAAAGAAGACCATGTTGTGGCATCAAACACTGGGGCATATTGTAGAAAAGGGCCTTTGAACACTACACGGTAAAGGTATGGTTGAAGGTATGTCTAATTTCACTTTGGATTTTGATTTCTGTGAACATTTCATATATGGTAAACAAAATCGAGTAAGATTACCATCTGGTGCTACAAGAGAAAAGGGGATCTTAGAGTTGATACACAGTGATGTGTTTGGACATGTTCCTGTTCCATCCCTAGGTAAATCTGTGTATTATGTTTCATTCATAGATGNTCTCCAGGAAAATCTTTGAGGAAATGCTGGAAGTGTGGTAAAACAGGGCATTATAAGAAATATTGCAAGTCTAAGAAGGTTGAAAAACCAAAGGGATCCGATAGTACCTCTTCCATAGAGGCGAAAACTTCCACTGAATAAGGAGGTGATGTTTACTTGGCATCTATAGGTATACATGGAAACCATGATGTATGGCTTATCGACTCATGTGCGTCATACCATATGACTCCTCATAGGGAGTGGTTCTTTGAATATGAAAAATATGATGGTAGTGATGTATTCCTAGGAAATGACTCGATTAACAAAATCATGGGACATGGAAGGGTTAAGTTATTGCTAAAATATGGAAGGATTAGAACTTTCCCTGGGGTTCCAAAAATTTTCAGGAGCCTAATATCTGTAAGCAAGTTGGATGATGCAAGAGTGGATACTATATTTGGAAAGAACACTTGCAAGATGGTACAATGAGCAATGGTGTTGATGAGGGGAATTCAGTGTGGAAATTTGTACAAGTTGTTGGGAAGCACTTATACTAATGGGTGTAACAGTTCTGTTGTCCCTGAGCATAGAAATGAAGGAGACAAGACCAATATTGTCCCAGAAAATAAGACCATGTTGTGGCATCAAAGACTGGGGCATATTGGAGAAAAGGGCCTTTGAACACTACACGATAAAGGTATGGTTGAAGGTATGTCTAATTTCACTTTGGATTTTGATTTCTGTGAACATTTCATATATGGTAAACAGAATCGAGTAAGATTACCATCTGGTGCTACAAGAGAAAAAGGGATCTTAGAGTTGATACACAGTGATGTGTTTGGACCTGTTCCTGTTCCATCCCTAGGTAAATCTGTGTATTATGTTTCATTCATAGATGATTTCTCAAGGAACACATGGATTTNTATTTGATAAATTTAAAGAGTTTAAGGCTCTGGTAGAAAATCAGACAGAGAAGAAAATAAAGGTATTGAGAACAGATAATGGTGGAGAATTCTACGAAAATGAATTCGAAGAATTTTTTAAGAAGTGTGGTATAGAAAGGAAGAAGACTACTCCATACACTCCTCAACTTAATGGAGTTGCAGAAAGGATGAACAAGACACTTATGGAAAAATCAAGGAGCATGCTTAGCGGTGCCGAGTTAGGACAGGAATTCTAGGCAGAGGTAGTGGGTACAACATGTTACCTGGTCAATCGATCACCTTCATCAACGTTGGATGATAAAAATCCACAGGAGGTATGGTCTGGAAATACACCCTCTCTTCAACATCTTAGAGTGTTTGGTTGCGATGCTTATGTACATGTTCCAAAGGAAAATAGGAGTAAGCTGGATAAAAAGGATGAAAAGTGTATCTTTATTGGTTATAAAGATGGTGTGAAAGGTTATAAGATTTGGAACCCATAAACCAAAAAGACTATTTACAGTTGAGATGTTGTTTTCAGAGAGGTAAAATATGTGTCCAAACAAGAATTCCTACCAACGGAAGACGAACCTCAGAAAATAGATCTTGAGTTGGATGATGCAAAATCCAAATCATATGAAGAAGAGGAAGCAAAAGAAGAAGAAGAACCTAATACCCTAGTATTGAGGAGATCAGTGAGAGATAGAAGGAAACCAGAAAGGTATAGTCCACCTGATTTCCATTCCAATTTTGCTTTATCTATTACTAATGATGATCCCAGAACTGTCAAGGAAGCAATGGATTTAGAGGATAGTAAACTCTAGAAGAAGGCCATGGTTGAAGAAATGGATTCCTTGAATAAGAATGAAGCATGGGATATAGTTGAGTTGCCAATCGGAAGAAAATCTGTTGGTAGAAAATGGTTGTTTAAGAAGAAGTTTAATGCACAAGGTAAAGTGGATAAATAAAAAGCTCAGTTAGTAGCAAAATGTTATTCCCAGGTAGAGGGAATTGACTTTGGTGAGATTTTTTCTCATGTTGCTAAGTTAACTTNTATTTGATAAATTTAAAGAGTTTAAGGCTCTGGTAGAAAATCAGACAGAGAAGAAAATAAAGGTATTGAGAACAGATAATGGTGGAGAATTCTATGAAAATGAATTCGAAGAATTTTGTAAGAAGTGTGGTATATCAAGGAAGAAGACTACTCCATACACTCCTCAACTTAATGGAGTTGCAGAAAGGATGAACAAGACACTTATGGAAAAATCAAGGAGCATGCTTAGCGGTGCCGAGTTAGGACATGAATTCTAGGCAGAGGTAGTGGGTACAACATGTTACCTGGTCAATCGATCACCTTCATCAACGTTGGATGATAAAACTCCACACGAGGTATGGTCTGGAAATACACCCTCTCTTCAACATCTTAGAGTGTTTGGTTGCGATGCTTATGTACATGTTCCAAAGGAAAATAGGAGTAAGCTGGATAAGAAGGATGAAAAGTGTATCTTTATTGGTTATAAAGATGGTGTGAAAGGTTATAAGACTTGGAACCCATAAACCAAAAAGACTATTTACAGTTGAGATGTTGTTTTCAGAGAGGTAAAATATGTGTCCAAATAAGAATTCCTACCAACGGAAAACGAACCTCAGAAAATAGATCTTGAGTTGGATGATGCAAAATCCAAATCATATGAAGAAGAGGAAGCAAAAGAAGAAGAAGAACCTCATACCCTAGTATTGAGGAGATCAGTGAGAGATAGAAGGAAACCATAAAGGTATAGTCCACCTGATTTCCGTTCCAATTTTGCTTTATCTATTACTAATGATGATCCCAGAACTGTCAGGGAAGCAGTGAATTCAGAGGATAGTAAACTCTAGAAGAAGGC
>JZKD02S0864299.1:0-38174 GCA_000966675.3 Picea glauca
TCTTATAACCAACTTATGACCTTTGCGACAAGTTGTATAGGAGTTGCGACACTTGCGACAAGCGAGAGGTATGTGCGACACTTATCCAGTTGAGTGATTTGGATGTGTAACAATGAGAGGGTTGATTATCTCCTCTGTTATCCACTCCTTGGAGTATCCCTTAGCTCCAGATATGTTCTGAAATTCGGTTTTGAAAACCCTGTTATAGCTTTCTCTTGGAAACTGGTGGTGTTTAAATCAATGGTCTCCAATTCTTGGGAGCTTTGTGGCTGAGGAAATTGATTCCTCAGAGGCCACGAACACAGTGAATAGGAGTTGAGGAAGGCTAAGAGCATTCCATTGTTGTTGATTTTTCCACCATGCTCACTCAATCCACTTGCATAGAACATGTAATGTCAAAACCTACAATGGACAGGTTATAGCAAGCATAAAACATGTATTGTCAAACCTACAATATGCATCATGTAATGGAAGATAAACCGATAAATATTGATCTGTTAAGTGTGTGTTTAGTAGTTTATAGCACACATGAGTTAAGCATTTCAAAAATAACATGACTATCAATGTAATGACCTGTATCATGGTAATAATACAAAAATTCTTGCAAAGACTTATTTCTCCAGGCAATAATCATTTGTCAGCTCACGAACCCCTCCCCCACACCTAAGTATTGTGACACCTCACAATCAAAAGTATAGGAAACCAATCAGTATCCCCCAATAGCCGAAGATTTATAGTATGTCAAGTGTAGAAATAAATTTCACAAATTGGTCTGATGAGACAGTTAGGAGATTGCCCCACTTATAGGATAATAAATCCTATATATAGAAAAGAGGAGGTAGGCAAGAGAGTTTCAAGATAGTCTTAGAGCTATTTCCCAATGGCAAGTTTATGGAGTTCATTAACCTTAGCTTAACTACACATACTTCATGTCATCTTTGTCTGCAAGTAATGTCGTACATCAGGACAAGTTAAAATTTATTATTTATTTTTTTGTTAGATTACCATCCTCACTAGGTAGAATGCCCCGCTGCTAGCAAGCTTGTTCAATACTCCGACGGGTTTACCTAGTCATACCATAGGCCGGTGTAAGTCATATATAAGTGGGATGTGGAAGTCATATATGTGGGATGTGGAAGTCATATATAGTAGTATAACTATATATATAGAAGTAGAGGTGACATACCTACTTTGAGTACTTTCATTGTGGGAGGTGACATGCCTCACAATTATGATCGAGGCACATAGTTAGGTGTAAATTCCTAACTCTTAGTAGCTAAACTTCCAGATTCTGAGCTAATTTGAGATAACATTAAGTAACCCCATGATGGTATTAGTTATTAGGAAAATTACCCTCTTGTAAAGAGAAACTTTAAATACTAGTATTTTGATAAAAATATATAATTATTTATTATGTGAAAATAAATAATGGAGAAAATCCTTTAAAATTATACATAAGGGGGGTTATTATTCACCTAATTATGGAATTATGAAAAATAGGAAAATGGTGGGAGTTCCATCTAAGGGGTGAAAAACTAGGAAGTATGAGATTATAGAATTATTATTTTGCATAAGGATGAGATGGTAGGCCTCTTAGAGATTATAAATACAAGGGCTCTCCATGGATATTTGGAGGGACAAGCATAACCGTAGGGATATGTTGCTAGAATTCTATGAGAATGTTTTGAAAGTAGAATAAATTAGTTAGTTGAATTTGGAAGGTAGTTGAGTTATGTTGTGATACAAATTCCCTTGTCATAGGTGCTTTGATTGCATGACAAGTTTAATAGGTGGAAAAAACACCATTAAAACAAATTTCGTTGTTGAATTCTTTACTATATCTTGGTTGTGATACCATACTACTTGGGGTCTTAGGGAAAGAATTTTTCCCCAAGTATGGTTAAGTGGAAACCAATTAGCACTCTTTCAATTGGAAAACACAAGGAAGTAGAGGATGTAACACTCTTCAAATCACTAGATTTAGTTTGTTGAGTAGTGATAGCTTGTATTTATTTATGAATATTTTTATAGATGTTTTTATTAAAAATTTGGTACTTATATTTGGTTTGTTGAGTTGGTACAATAAATATCTTATCATTATTAAATTGATAATTTTAGTTACATGATTTTGGTAACTAAGTTTTGATGGTCGGAAAAATTCCACNACCTACTTTGAGTACTTTCATTGTGGGAGGTGACATGCCTCACAATTATGATCGAGGCACATAGTTAGGTGTAAATTCCTAACTCTTAGTAGCTAAACTTCCAGATTCTGAGCTAATTTGAGATAACATTAAGTAACCCCATGATGGTATTAGTTATTAGGAAAATTACCCTCTTGTAAAGAGAAACTTTAAATACTAGTATTTTGATAAAAATATATAATTATTTATTATGTGAAAATAAATAATGGAGAAAATCCTTTAAAATTATACATAAGGGGGGTTATTATTCACCTAATTATGGAATTATGAAAAATAGGAAAATGGTGGGAGTTCCATCTAAGGGGTGAAAAACTAGGAAGTATGAGATTATAGAATCATTATTTTGCATAAGGATGAGATGGTAGGCCTCTTAGAGATTATAGATACAAGGGCTCTCCATGGATATTTGGAGGGACAAGCATAACCATAGGGATATGTTGCTAGAATTCTATGAGAATGTTTTGAAAGTAGAATAAATTAGTTAGTTGAATTTGGAAGGTAGTTGAGTTATGTTGTGATACAAATTCCCTTGTCAGAGGTGCTTTGATTGCATGACAAGTTTAATAGGTGGAAAAAACACCATTAAAACAAATTTTGTTGTTGAATTCTTTACTATATCTTGGTTGTGATACCACACTACTTGCGGTCTTAGGGAAAGAAGTTTTCCCCAAGTATGGTTAAGTGGAAACCAATTAGCACTCTTTCAATTGGAAAACACAAGGAAGTAGAGGATGTAACACTCTTCAAATCACTAGATTTAGTTTTTTGAGTAGTGATAGCTTGTATTTATTTATGAATATTTTTATAGATGTTTTTATTAAAAATTTGGTACTTATATTTGGTTTGTTAAGTTGGTACAATAAATATCTTATCATTATTAAATTGATAATTTTAGTTACATGATTTTGGTAACTAAGTTTTGATGGTCGGAAAAAATCCACCACCACCAACAAGGGAGGATTATCCAATGAAAAGTCCCAATCAGACTCACTCTCGTTTGAGGTAGCAATCTCAACTGGTATCTGGGACTGGTTGCCACCAAAAAGGGTTGGATACAATGTAATATAGATCTGATCGAAAGTATTTAATATAAGGATTTAAAATATATTATATATAATAGAAATAATTAATACTATATCTAACTAATATATATCCTATATATCTAGGAGCAAATTTCTTTTAATCAAACACAGTAAGAGAAATTAATTATTGATTCTAAGGAATTGATTCAATAAAAATTTGCATGCAGATATATATATACATTTTAAATAAATAGCTATTCATAAAATATGATATAAGTATTCATGTATCCAATAAATATCTATCATTGAAACTAAGACCATAAGGGTTTTTGAATGGTGGATCTTCACCATCGAAGTCAGTGAGGAGGAAAGATGGTGTTTCCAAGTCCTGTGGTGAAGGGATATAGTGGATTTTGATCAGCGGTGAAGGGGTGTAGGGGAAACCAATGGAAACAGGAGCTAGAAGGTGGCAAATTCCAAAAAGTGGAGAATGAGTGGTGTAGCGTTGGGAGTTGTACATGAGTTATTCAATCCGATTGGAGGTAGAGAGGAAAATTTGTATGGATGATGGCATAGTGGATTTCAATGACGATGTCTTGGGTTTCGAGGAGATATTCCTCTATGAATAGGAATTCATTAGGATGTAGAGGATCAAAAGGGAAATTGAATTGGAAAGATAGATCTCGTCAATTTATCTAGGGGCCCATGATTTAGAAACAAATATTTCCGCGTTAGATGAGCTATCAAAAAGGGGAGGTGGGAGATTTAATTTTCATTCATAGAAATCTAATCCACATGTTTCAAGGAGAAACAAGGCTTCAATGGGATCCCCATCTCTAACTCATTCATCTTTGGTGCATGCATTGTGCTCGTCATCAATGGAGTGTAATTTTGGTGACTCTTCCAAAAGAAGTTCAGTTAATCTATCTGGGAATTTGTTGCAGAGGAAGAAAATAAATACTAAGTGTTGGAAGGTGAAAAAAGAAAGGAGAAAAATGGTGGTGGGAGTGGATGTAGAGGTGGAGGCCAACCCAAAGATTTTGGGTTGAACGACCATTGGAAGATTCTGCAGAAAATATATCTCTTCAACATCGTTGAAAGCCTGGTTAGATGAAAACGAGATGTTGTTGTTGGGGTATACCCCATAATTTCACACCCTATCCCAGGGGTGGACATGTTTTAAATTCAAAACTAAGGAGGATATGTCAGAAATTTTTAGCAGGGTGTGGGGATAGGGACCCTTTGGACTAGTTCTGAAAGAATAGGTGATGTCATTTGATCCAACATAGGATTTACTCCCTTCAATGAAAGTTTGGGTGATTCTACTGAAACTCACGTTGGTCTTTTGGCAAGAATCTATTCTTGTCTCAATTGAGAATAAAATTGAGAAATTCCTCAATTGCGAATCATGTTGGGAATAAAAAATGGATAGAACATGCGCATGGGTCCAAATTGAAGTGGAGCTAAAAGAGGGATCAATTGATGAGATATAATTGGTGTGGGGAGGTTTCTTTTGGATGCAAAAAATCGACTACTAGCGAGTCCCATTTCGATGCTTTAAGTGCCATGAGGTCAGACACCTTTAGTCCCAATGTAGGTGTGCAACATCACATTTTCCTCCCTTTCAAAAAAAATGGAAGAAAAAATTGGTGTCATTGGAGGGTGCTCAAGAAAAGGTGGTGGAAAAGTCATGTGGATCTCTAAGCGACTCAAAGTATTCTCATTGGGAGGATCCAGGTGTCCTACCCCCAACTCTTCAGGAACATAATTCTGATAAGAATATTCCCATTGATATTTATTTTCATGCTCATGAAGTCAAATAGGTTCCACCAGAGGGATTTATTCCCATTCTCTTCGACCCTATCCCAAAGGTTATTTCACTTTCTCCTCAAAGCCTTTGGGTTGCAGGGTTCCCTCTATGAAGGATAGTAGCTCTGTTAGAAGGTTTGTTCCTTCCTCCTCCCCTCTTTGGGGGTAATCCTCCTTTCCAAAGCTAACCCTTCGTTGCTTTCCATCCCTTCTAAAGGTTAAGAAAAAATCCATAGTCCCAAGTCTTCCCTAAAATATGACTACCTGTTACGATCAAAGGTTAAAATATGTTTCAATATGGAGCTTGTAAGGGGTTTGACCATGGATAAAGGTCTAGTTGGTCATGTGAGAAGGAAATACTTGATTTTCATAGCTCAAATTAATGTGAAGGAAGAAACAAGAAGTGATAAGAAATCTACTATTGTTTTGTCCCTTAGAGTGGGGAAGGCCCATGCTAATATTTCAAAATAATTGTTCTCTCCTTTAATGCTCGAGGGTTGGGGGAACCCCAAAATTCCTCACCTTAAAAAGGTTGGTTTAGGCTTGCATGTAAACTTTTACCATGATTCAGGAAACTACGCATAGAGAAGAAAAAGTGATGGAATGTTTTTGAAGTTGGTTAAAAGAATGTATTTTTTTTTCTATTGACTCTATGGGTCTCTCTGGGGGTCTTCTATCTTCCTAGAGCCCATATTTTTGAGCCCTTTCAACCACTCAGTTTCCCTCTATAATAGTGGTTGATTTGGAATACTTGTTCCTAAATTGTTCTTTCAAATTCATCAATGTTTATGGGTCATACNTGGTAGATTCCAGAAAGTGGAGAACAAGTGGTGTAGCATTGGGAGTTGTACATGAGTTATTCAATCCGATTGGAGGTAGAGAGGAAAATTTGTATGGATGTTGGCATAGTGGATTTCAATGACGATGTCTTGGGTTTCGAGGAGATATTCCTCTATGAATAGGAATTCATTAGGATGTAGAGGATCATAAGGGAAATTGAATTGGAAAGATCGATCTCGTCAATTTATCTAGGGGCCCACGATTTAGAAACAAATATTTCCGCTTTAGATGAGCTATCAAAAAGGGGAGGTGGGAGATTTAATTTTCATTCATCGAAATCTAATCCACATGTTTCAAGGAGAAACAAGGCTTCAATGGGATCCCCATCTCTAACTCATTCATCTATGGTGCATGCATTGTGCTCGTCATCAATGGAGTGTAATTTTGGTGACTCTTCCAAAACAAGTTCAGTTAATCTATCTGGGAATTTGTTGCAGAGGAAGAAGATAAATACTAAGTGTTGAACGACCATTGGAAGATTCTGCAGAAAATATATCTCTTCACCATCATTGAAAGATTGGTTAGATGAAAACAAGATGTTGTTGTTGGGGTATACCCCATAATTTCACACCCTATCCCAGGGGTGGATATGTTTTAAATTCAAAACTAAGGAGGATATGTCGGAAATTTTTAGCAGGGTGTGGGGATAGGGACCCTCTGGACTAGTTCTGAAAGAATAGGTGATGTCATTTGATCCAACATAGGATTTACTCCCTTGATTGAAAGTTTGGGTGATTCTACTGAAACTCACGTTGGTCTTTTGGCAGGAATCTATTCTTGTCTCGATTGAGAATAAAATTGAGAAATTCCTCAATTGTAAATCATGTTGGGAATAAAAAATGGATAGAACATGGGCATGGGTCCAAATTGAAGTGGAGCTAAAAGAGGGATCAATTGATGAGATAGAATTGGTGCGGGGAGGTTTCTTTTGGATGCAGAAAATCGACTACTGGCGAGTCCCATTTCGATGCTTTAAGTGCCATGAGGTTAGACACCTTTAGTCCCAATGTAGGTGTGCAACATCACATTTTCCTCCCTTTCAAAAAAAATGGAAGAAAAAATTGGTGTCGTTGGAGGGTGCTCAAGAAAAGGTGGTGGAAAAGTCATGTGGATCTCTAAGTGACTCAAAGTATTCTCATTGGGAGGATCCAGGTGTCCTACCCCCAACTCTTCAGGAACATAATTTTGGTAAGAATATTCCCATTGATATTTATTTTCATGCTCATGAAGTCAAATAGGTCCCACCAGAGGGCTTTATTCCCATTCTCTTCGACCCTATCCCAAAGGTTATTTCACTTTCTCCTCAAAGCCTTTGGGTTGCAGGGTTTTTTTTTCTCCCTCTATGAAGGATATTAGCTCTGCTAGAAGGTTTGTTCCTTCCTCCTCCCCTCTTTGGGGGGAGTCCTCCTTTCCAAGGTTAACCCTTCATTTCTTTCCATCCCTTCTAAAGGTTAAGAAAAAATCCATAGTCCCAAGTCTTCCCTAAAATATGACTACCTGTTACGATCAAAGGTTAAAATATGTTTCAATATGGAGCTTGTAAGGGGTTTGACCATGGATAAAGGTCTAGTTGGTCATGTGAGAAGGAAATACTTGATTTTCATAGCTCAAATTAATGTGAAGGAAGAAACAAGAAGTGATAAGAAATCTACTATTGTTTTGTCCCTTAGAGTGGGGAAGGCCCATGCTAATATTTCAAAATAATTGTTCTCTCCTTTAATGCTCGAGGGTTGGGGGAACCCCAAAATTCCTCACCTTAAAAAGGTTGGTTTAGGCTTGCATGTAAACTTTTACCATGATTCAGGAAACTACGCATAGAGAAGAAAAAGTGATGGAATGTTTTTGAAGTTGGTTAAAAGAATGTATTTTTTTTTCTATTGACTCTATGGGTCTCTCTGGGGGTCTTCTATCTTCCTAGAGCCCATATTTTTGAGCCCTTTCAACCACTCAGTTTCCCTCTATAATAGTGGTTGATTTGGAATACTTGTTCCTAAATTGTTCTTTCAAATTCATCAATGTTTATGGGTCATACATTGATCGAATTCAATTCTGTGAAGGGGTAAGTGACTAAGGTTTTATGAATTTTCCAAAAATCATCTTGGGAGGTGAAATAAATTTTACCCTCTCTTTAAGAGAAGTTTGGGGTGCTTCCCTCCACTTAGACACCCAAGTAAATTTATTTTCTCACTAGCTAGAAAAGAATCATTTGATATATATGGATCCCTCAAAATTGTCTCATACATGGAGAAACATAAGAAAAGAGAAGGAGGTGGTATCTAAATTACTGGGTAGGTTTCTTATCTCAGAGGAGATGATTGACAAATTGTGGTTTTTAAAATCTAGAGTGGTAGTTGAGGGAATCTTTGATCACATGCCAATTTTATTGGAAATCAACAAAAAAGGTTCTAGGCTTCATTCTCCGATGAAGTTTAACCACTTGTGGATTTTGGAGGAGGAATAAAAATGTCTATTTTTGTCAATGTGGATTCCATCAACCAAAGATGATGGATGATATTACATGGAACAATTTTATGCCAACCTAGAAAATATAAAAAAAGCCACCTATTCCTGTGAAAAAACCTTTAATAAAAAATCCCATGCTCATCACAAGGAGGTGGAAGAAAATATAGGATCATTTTTGATTGACAGGAAAGTAGGCTCCTTGACAAGTGAAGAATAATTAACATTATGTGAGTTAATGAAAAATGAGCATGATTTATTAACAAAAGAAGAAATCAAATGGCACTTGAAGAGCATAGTGACATGGTTAAAGGAGGGAGATAACAACACAATTTTTTTTCACAAATATTCAAGATACCGAAAGTTAGTCAACACTATCCGAGACATTAAGGATCAATATAGAAGGATAGATTCTTCCTTTGAGGGAAAAGTTGAAGCAGGAAAATGATTCTTTTCAAACCTTTTTAAAGAACTGGTTGGGTGCCCCATTCATGAAATTCTAAAAGTTATAAAGCTTTTTCTGAAGTCGATAATAGAGGAGATGAATGATTCGCTTATTGTTGGCCCTTGACAAAGTTTTTAGGATTCTTGGTCATGTTTGACCTAATTTTGGGACTTCGATAGGCTGTCGAAGGCAGAGCGCAAGATGAAGTGGATATTGCAGGATCTCGACCCCTTTTAGGGCCCTTTTTGGGATTCGATATTATGTAATGGGTATGGGATGTCGACCCATGGGTTTACCCATGTTTAGGCCTATTTTGTAATGTATAAATAAGTATCTAAGCGATGTAAGAAGAGGGGAAAAAGGGGGGAAGAGACTTAGTAGGGAAATGTGCTAAGTGCTAGAGCTGGATCTATGTGATCAAGAGTTGTAAGAGATTTGTGCATACTGTGTGAGGCTTGCAAGGATAGTGGAAGTAATTGTAAGAGACCATGTGAGGGCTTTGTGCTATACCCTAGCTAGAAGAAGGAGGATTTGGCAGAGTGCACATAGATCTCTTGTCTTCTACGGAGTAGAACTTGGATGCTATGTGCCTATAAGAATCTTGACCAAAGATAATAAAGAAGAGAAGAGTTGGTGGATGTAGCCTCAGGGTGGGGGTGAACCACATACATGCTGTGTTTCTATGTTTTGTGTGATGTATTGATGTGTTTCTTTGCTTAGTGATTTAATATAGATGAATGATTTGTTGATGCTTAGTGCTTAATAATATGGATGGATGCTAGATCTGACTTATGTACATATGCTTAGTGCTTAAATACCTTAGATCTGAATGAATATTGTGATACTCTATAATAAGGGTTTAACTGTGTTGTAACTAAGACTAGATATTGATGAATGATAACTGTTGAGTGCTCTATTAAGTGTTAGAATTGTATATTTGTGTCCCAGCTAAGGTTGCTGACATATGAGTCCTGCAACCACCCCTGCCTCTACCTCGAGTGAGAATTCATATGCTTCGCAGGTCTTTCCGAAAGGGTCGATAGTTAGGGTTTTGCTGGTGCGTGGTTGTAGCGTTGAACCCTAGGTTTTATCCTATGCCAACAAATGGTTCTGTTGTCGGGACCTGAAACTATGATTGATGGGAACTGAGGAAGAAGAAGCTTTGTGCAAAGATCTGACCTAAAATTGTGAAAGCTCTGTGCGTAGATCTGTCGCTCTAGTGCGCAATATTCTACTTGATCTGTGAAGCTATGTGCTAAGAAAAGATGTCTGATCTGAAGAAAAGAGGTAAGATCTGAATGCTTTGTGCTCTGAGAGAGGTAAGAATAGTGAAAAGTTTTAGATCTATAAGTTTTGTGATCTGCTGAAGATAAGACTAGTGGAATTTTTTGTTTCTAAAGTATGGATCTAGGTATGTTTGATAAGATTTGTACTAGCTTGAAAACTAGGGCACTGATAGAAGAAAGAAGATTTGATATGAGTAGATCTGATAAGAATAGTGAAATATATGTTATACCTATGCATAGAGAGAATGTTTGGACTAACAAATGGATGCATGATCCTAGAAAGAATTTTTTGCAGGTTGGCTATCATTATCCTAGTGCGCAGTACAATAAAGGTTGGGGATCATTTAAGAGAAAGAGGGGATTAACCCTTTGTTACAGTTGCAAAAGATCAGGATATCTAGCTAAGGAATGCCTTGAAAGAAGACCTAGTTGCCTCTGTTGAAAATCTTGGATTGCCCTAGAATGATTGGTAAGGTTGAAAGGATGAATATGAGACAAGAAGACCATGAGAAAGTTCAAGAAACTGATATTATTGTAGAACCCCAAAAATATGTAGAAAAAGTGTTGCTACAGATGACAGAAACCCTGAATGACCACCAACATATCAACTTATCAGAGATCTTCAAAGAAAAAGAGTGCATTGAAACAAGAACATGAGACTTTGACATTGACTGTGTTATGGATGAGGAAATATAGGTGAATATCATGACATAAAGAACTTGGGAACTTCTAGGGGATTCTGCTATGATTCCTTCATTAGGAGGAATAAGATTATTCATAGGAAAGATGATAACCCTATGTGGATGATGTTGGCCCTTGACCAAGTTTTGGGAGATCCTTGGTCAAGTTTGACCTAATTTGGGACTTTGACAACCTGTCGAAGGCGGAGCGCAAGACAAAGCAGAGATTGTGGTATCTCAACCCCTTTTTGGGATTTGGGATTATGTAACGGGTATGGGATGTCAGCCCATGGGTTTACCCATGTTTAGGCCTATTTTGTAAAGTATATATAGAAGACTAGGTGATGTAATGAGAGAGATCATAGGAATAACTAAGTGCTTAAGTTGGATCTATGTGATAAATATTGTAACTTCTCTGTGCATACTATGTGAGACTTGCAGAGCTAAGTGAAATTCATTGTAAGAGGTTGTGGAAGACTGTGTGCTTAGATATACTCGGGGAAGGAAGATCTAGAGAGCTATGCAGATCTCTTGTCCTATGCAGAGTAAGGTTTTGAGGCTATGTGCATGTAACCTATTGAATAATCTTATAAAGAATAAGAGTTGGTGGACGTAGCCCTAGGGTGGGGTTGAACCACGTATATGTTTTGTTTCTCTACTTTGTGAAATGTGTTCATGTGTTCATGTCTTTACTTGCTAAGTGTTTTGACATAGATAGATAGATATGTTTATGCTTTGTGATAAATGATGTATATGGATGTTAGATCTGACCCATGTGAATGTGTTTGGTGCTTGAATATGCTATATCTAACCTACTTCTCTATGATAAGTTCTTAGATACATCAGATCTGACTGAATGATGTGATGCTCTATTTTATTTGCGAAGTGGATAATGGTTAAATATTGATGAGCTGTCGGTGCTAAGTGCTCTGTTAAGTATTACAATCACAAATATGTGTCCAAACTAAGGTTGCATATACCTGAATCCTGCAACCACCCCTGCCTCTACCTCGGGTGAGAATTCATCTGCTTTGTAGGTGTTGCCAAAAGTGCCGGTAGTTAGGTTTTTGTTGGTGTGTTGTTGTAGAGTTGAACCCTGGGTCTGCCCCTGTGCCAAAAAATGGTTTTGTTGCAACTAAAACTGTGATTGATGGGAACTAAGGAAGAGGAAGCTTTGTGCAAAGATCAAAACTGAAACTGTGATTGTTGGGAACTAAGGAAGAAGAATCTTTGTGCAAGGATCCACCCTAAAACTGTGAAAGATCTGTGCATAGATATTTCATTCTAGTGCGCAGTATTTTACTTGATTTATAAATCTCTGTGCTAAAGAAATAATCCTAATCTGAAGAAAAGAGGTAATATCTGAAAGATTTGTGCTCTGAGAAAGGTAAAAGTGAGAATGTTTTATTAAAAGAGGTAAGATCTGTAATCTCTGTGCTCTGATAAAGGTAAGAATAGTGAAAAGTTCTATATCTGAAAGCTTTGTGCTTTGTAGAAGTAAGATAAGTGGAAATTTTTGTTTCTAAAGTATGGATCTAGGTATGTTTGATAGATTCTATCCTAGCTTGAAAACTAGGGCACTAATAGATGAAAGAAGGTTTGATATGCGTAGATCTGATAAGAATAGTGAAAGCTATGTTATACCTATGCATAGAAAGAATGTTTGGACTAACAAGTGGATGCAGGACCCTAAAAAGAAATGTTTACAGGTTAGCTACTATGACCCTAGCGCGCAGCATAAAAAAAGATGGGAATCATTTAAAATAAAGAGAGGACTAACCCTCTATTACAATTGCAAAAGACCGGGACATCTTGCTAAGTAATGCCCTGGGAGAAGACCTAGTTGTCTTTGTTGAAAAGCTATGGACCATGAAGTATTGGATTTCCCTATAATGATTACTAATCTTGAAGGAATGAACATGAGAAAAGAAAACCCTAAGGCAGATCCTGAAATGGAAGAACCCCATAAAGAATCAGAGAAATTATTGCTATAGATAAAAGAAACCTTGAATGACCATTGACATGTCAATTTATCAGAGATATTCAAAGAAAATGAATGCCTTGAAGCAAGAATAGGAGACTTCGACATTGACTGTGTTCTAGATGAGGAAACATAGATGAATATCATGACAGAAAGAACTTGGGAACTTTTAGGGAAACCTTTTATGATTCCTTCATTAGGAGGAATAGGTCTATTTAGAGGAAAGCTGATAAACCTATGTGGAAATATCACCTGGATATCTATGAATGTCAATGGAACTTCGACAAAGGAAGATTTTGAGATTATTAAATTTATTGAGAACAACACCCCATTTACCATGCTACTAGGAAAACCTTGGATTGAAAGAAATTAGGTGAAAAGGCAAGAAGAAAAAGAAGTTTTAGCACAGAAGAAGCAAGAGTTAAAAAATTTCATGACAAGAAGGATTGCACACTTAATTGAAGAACAAAAGAACAGATTGAAGTTATTTAACACAAGAAACCTAGATATCGAAGTTGCAAGAACAATAGAAGACCCACAAAAGATTGAAGTACCTATTCTAGATAAAGAAGAAGTATCACCCTCGAATCTTAGGAAAGAATATCAACAGTGCGAAGTAACTATTGCAAAAGAAGATAAGAATTAGAATGGAAAAATGCATACTGAGATGAAGCTCACTAGAAAAAAATCTAGAAAACTTAGTAAGAAGAGAGCTAAGATCGACAAGTTACAAAAGGTTCAAGAGGGATCTTTGCAGAAGGAAAATATGCAAAATTGGAGATTTGTCGGGATAATAGAGCAACATCACATGGTACTTCACCATGGTAAATCAATATAGTCGTTGGGACCAATATAACTTTTTGGCTGATCCTCCAAATGGGTAGAAAGGAATTTATGGTTTTCCTACGAGACTGTTGGACCGCGCCATAATGGATAGAATAGATTTAATGAAGGCTTCCCGACCGTTTCAAGAAATACATTGCCAAGTTATCTATTTATCCCGTCATGCCATGCACCAAGAACACTTTTTCTAATCATGAATTTGAGCCCACATACTTGTTGATTTTATATAGTGATCATTGTTATTGCCTTCTATCCTATTGCAGTGTCTAAGTTACTCCTCGAACCCGAATATTTCCAACCTCGAGCGTGTATGTTAGACAAGTTTAGCGTAGTAGAGAGAGTTATCGAAGAATTTTTGATCGACCTCATGACTGAACGAGTCATCTCGATGTCTACAAGTGTAAAAGAATCATTGACGAGAGGACTAAAATCCTCTTTGTCGACTGCTCGTGGATCAGGGCCATCCTGACCATCAGTAGAAAAGATAACCAAGCATAAAGATGACCTAGCAAAAGCGAAGTTGATTCCATCCATATTGCCCGATTACATCCCACCTCTGGCTTGCATGGTGAATCGTGACAGTGTGCCAAGAGACTTTGAGTACACTATGGTCACTGCGCATCTCCCGAAGGGGATATGTGCAGTTCGAACAGAGAAGGACAAGATCACAGCGTTGAAGTTCAAGGACTTCAACCTTGGAGATTGAAAGATCTATGGTATGCTCTCCCCATACAAGTACCTAACCAAAACTAAAGATAATAACTCAAAGATCATCTCTCAGTCATGGATGATGAACCTCGCGCAGTCCACCCTACTGAATGTCATGAAGATCCCACACTTCGGAAGACACCAGGAAGTCAACACCTGTGTCAAGATTCTACTATCATGTTACCATGGCAGATACTTATGGCTAGATTCCCACATTACATTTGATCCAATGTTGATCCATAGGATCATAGGAATGAGTATGCAAGGACCTGACCTGCAGAAATTTTATCCAGGAAAAGCCACAGATCGCGCACTTGCACAGAAGATCAAGGATACATATGGCGATGTTGAGAAGGGAACAAGAGGCTACAATGTAGCTTCCATCCAGAGTGGCACAATGTGCCTCACATGTCAACTAATAGTTGTAAAATTAGTAAGGAAGAGCCTACCTACGTAGGTCACCGACTTTGTTGTTGACCTCATTGGGAAGTGCGTGGAAGGCCTACAGATGAACTGGGCAAAGTACCTAGTTAACCAGTTGGAGCTGGATTTCCAAGAAGCACAGGATTAGGATTATGAATTTCATTTCAGTTGGCTCCTGGTCCTCATTTCATTTATTGCTCGGGATATGCCGGAAGGAGCGACCTTCCCTGACATAGAGCCATTTGAACAGCTTGCCATGAAGTTCACTACCTTGTGGTATTCAACTGATATGAACAAATAATGGCAGTCGAACACTGTGTTTCATACATACTACCTCCAGCTAAAGCGAGCCATCGAAGCCGAGCCTCGCATGACTCCGAAAACCCTACAAAGGTTCCGACCACTAATGAAGTTTAGTGAAGATCGACACTTTATATACATTACAACGCAAGTAGATGAACATCAAGAGCAGCTCCAGTCATATTAAAAACTTACAGAAGAAGACCTTGAGGATATCACCAAGGAATGGTCCGCTGACCTCCTTATCCCTACCAACCCCACAGAGATATTTGATATTGACAGCCCAGAGGACACTCATAAAAATAGAATACACCAAGAACTAGTAGACAAAAGAAGACTAAGGAGGTCCAAAACTTAAGCAACACCTCAGTGAAGACTTCTTCCATGTCACCTAACCGAGGGGGTGGTGACGAAGTAGAAAATGAATAGAGACCAAGCGAAGTAACATTACCCAGAGATGCGGTTGACCCCTTAAAGAAGAGGAAGGTTTCCCCCCTGAAACCTTCTTCCTGGAAGAAATTGAAAGCCTCTATGACCAAGATGTAGACTATCCTCACCTCCAACGACTTTGACTTCATCATAGCAGCCCTGAATGATGCTTCACTAGAGATAGCAAAGAAAAAAGGAGAAAAGCAAGAAGAAATGTATGATAGGATTGAAGTCAAACTCCAAGGGGTACAACAAGCCCTTCAATCCAGCCTCGTAGTCTCCACTATGCCTCTGCCATCGGGAGAACCAAATTTGGGAGATGAGCCAACCCAACTCCACCGACTAGCTGAGACAATCGAAGCTATCCTCTGACGAGCACAAGAGGAAACATAACAAGCCATCCAGGCTTTGATGCAAGTGCAAAGATTACTTTTCGAGAAATGCCGAGCTGCAGAACAGGAAAAGATTGATCTCCAAGAAAAAATTGATGAAAAAAAAACACAGCTACAACAAGGAAAAAAACAATTTCTCACGGAGCAACTCGAAGTGAAAGAAGCGGTCAGTAGAGAACTTCATTATGTGATAGACATAGAACTAAAGGCAGAGGATCGAGTCATGTAGCAAGTAGAGAAACTCACATAAGTTATCCATCAACTACAACAACGGATAACATACTTAGAGCTCTGCGCAGTACCCGATACCCCACAAGATGTAAGGGATCAAAGAGAAGCAACTACTCGAAGTGCAATTGAGAGAATAAAATCCATTTCTATGGAATGTAAGAAACTCACTATTCACAGTGACCATACCTACGACCAACTCACTGAGAATAAAGAACTGAAGGCACTAGAGTTGTAGCTCCAAGAGGTGAAGTATCAAGGCGAAACCATACAAGCACAACTGAAGCCCCTGACAGTTGTGGAAAGAATGAAGCAATCCTAAGAGAAACGCACTGCCCAGCAACAGATCCACACTATCCAGAGCAGATTTATGGAAGTAACTTAGAGGATTCAACCTATACAAGATAAATCCTATCAATTGTTCACAGAGGTAGAAGGTCGAGGAGTAGAACTAGAGTTGGTTGTCACTATAGTTGAACAATGCTTTGAAGGACCTGTCAATGACATAGTCATCCAAGAGTTCGTTGAACAGGAGGCCAAGGCACAAAAACAAGTAAAAGAAGCTCAAGCTACGCTCGAGGCTTTTGAAGTAGAATTATCCAAATCAGAGTGACTCGGGATGAGTCACAGGTGATTGTTGGGGGCTTGTTGGCCCTTGACCAAGTTTTGGGAGATTCTTGGTCAAGTTTGACCTAATTTGGGACTTCGACAGCTTGTTGAAGGTGGCACACAAGATGAAGCAGATATTGCGGGATCTCAGCCCCTTTTAGGGTCCTTTTTGGGATTTGGGATTATGTAACGGGTATGGGATGTCGACCCATGGGTTTACCCATGTTTAGGCCTATTTTGTAAAGTATATATAGAATACTAGGCGATGTAATGAGAGAGGTCATAGGAATATCTAAGTGCTTAAGTTGGATCTGTGTGATCAAGATTGTAAGTGCTCTGTGCATACTATGTGAGACTTGCAGAGCTAAGTTCAAGTCATTTTAAGAGGCTTTGGAAGACTATGTGCTTAGATATACTCGGGGAAGGAGGATCTAGCGAGCTGAACAGATCTCCTGTCCTATGCGGAGTAAGGTTTTGAGGCTCTGTGCATGTAACCTGTTGAAGAAGCTAATAAAGAAGAAGAGTTGGTGGATGTAGCCCCAGGGTGGGGGTGAACCACATATATGTTGTGTTGCTCTGCTTTGTGCAATGTGTTGATGTGTTCATGTCTTTACTTGCTAAGTGTTTTGATATAGATAGATAGATCTGTTTATGATTTGTGCTAAATGATGTATATGGATGCTAGATCTGACCCATGTGAATGTGCTTGGTGCTTGAATCAGCTAGATCTAACCTACTTCTCTATGATAAGTGCTTAGATACATCAGATCTGACTAAATGATGCGATGCTCTATTTTATATACGAAGTGGATAATGGTTAAATGTTGATGAATTGTCGGTGTTGAGTTCTTTGTTATGTATTACAATCATAGATCTGTGTCCCAACTAAGGTTGCAGACACCTGAGTCCTGCAACCAACCCTGCCTCTACCTCGGGTGAGACTTCATCTGCTTCGCAAGTGTTGCTGAAAGGGCCGATAGTTAGGGATTTTTTGGTGGGTTGTTGTAGCGTTGAACCCTAGGTCTACCCCTGTGCCAATAGACGACTTACCCAAATATCTATGAGTGCCCATGGAACTTCGACAGAGGAAGAATTTTAAGTTGTTAAATTTATTGAGAACAACACTCCATTTGCTATGTTATTAGGAAAACTTAGATTGAAGGAGATCAGGCTAGAAGGAAAGAAGAAGAAGTCTTAGAACAAAAGAAGCAAGAGTTGAAATATTTCATGACTAGGAGGATCGCACACTTGATTGAAGAACAGGAGAATTGAGCAAAGATATTTAAAACCATAGACTTGGATTTCGAAGTGGGAAGAACAAAAAAATATCTACAAAAGACTGAAGTATGTATTCCAGATACAGATGAAGTATTACCCCTGATTTCTAGAAAAGAATCTCACCAACGCGAAGTTACTCTTCCAAAAGAAGATAAGAATCATAATGGAAAAAGGAAATTCGAGACGAAGCACACTGGAAAGAAGGCTAGAAAAATAAGTAAGAAGAGAGCTAAGATCGAAAAGTTACAAAAGGTTCCATAGGGAACTTCGTAGAAGAAAAATTTGCAAAATTGGAACTTTGTCGGGATATCAGAACTGCGTCATATGGCACTTTGCCATGGCGAAGCAATATAATCATTGGGAACAATATAACTGTTAGAACGACGGCCCGAACAGGTAGAAATGCATTTATGGTCAAAAAGTTTTCCACCAGATCGTTGGGACCGCGCCATAACGGACATAACTGAGTTAGTGAAGGATTCTCACCCGTTGCAAGAGATCTGTTGCCAAGTTATCTATTTATCCCGTTGCACCACGCAACGAGAACACTTTTTCCAATCGCGACTATCTAAGCTTGCAAAATAGTTGATTTCACATAATGATCATCGTGCTATTACCATCTATCCCGTTGCATTGAGCAGTTACTCTTTGAACCCAAGATATCCAACCACGAGAGTGTATATCTAAAGAACTTAGTGCACTCAAAGAGTCTGTGAAGGAAGTAATCATCGACCTCATGACTGAGAGAGTCATGTTTGAAAGAGTGATGTATGTGGGTGTACAAGCGTCAATGACGAGAGGAGTGCAAGCCTCTTCGTCAACTACTCACGGAGCCATACCATCCTAACCATCAACAAAAAAGAGAACCAAACACAAAGATGACCTAGCAAATGTGAAGTTGATCCTGACCATATTGCCCGATTACATCCTACCTCTGGCCGATGTAGTGGGTTGAGATAGTGTGCCAATATATTTCGAGTACACCATGGTTATTGTGTACCTCAGGAAAGGGGATACATGTATTTCGAGCATAGCAGGACAAGATTGCAGAGTTGAATTTCAATGACTTCAACCTCAGAGATCGCAAGAAATATAGTATGCTCTCCATGTATAAATACCTGACCAGGATGAAGGGGAAGAACTCAAAGATAATGCCCCAAATATGGATGATGAAACTCGCGCAATCCACCCTGTTAAACATAATGAAAATCCCACACTTTGGAAGGCACCAAGAAGTCAACGCCTATGTCAAGATATTTCTTTAATGTTACCATGGCGGCTACTTATGGCTAGACCGCCTTATCCCAGTCGATCCGACGTTGATCCATAGGATCACAGATTAAGTATGCAAGGACCTGACCCACAAGAGTTCTATCTAGGAAAAGCCATAGATCACACACGAGCATAGAAGATCAAGGATACATACGACGATGTTGAAAAGGGAACGCGGGGATACAAGGTAGCCTCCATCCAAAATGGCGCAATGCGCCTAGCCTACCAGTTAATATCCGAAAATTTAGTAAGGAAGAACAGACCTACGCAGGTCACAGGATTTTTCATTGACCTCACATGGAAGTGCGTGGAAGGTCTACAGATGAACTGGGCAAAGTACCTAGTTAATCAGTTGGAACTAGATCACCGCGAAGCACATGATCAGAGCTACGAGTTTCACTTTAGCTGGCTCCTGATCCTCATCGCCTTTGTTTCCTGGGAGATGCCAGAAGGTGTGACCTTCCCAGATATTGAACCATATGAGCCACTTGCTGTGAAGTTCACCACACTCTGGTACTCGAGTGACATAAACAAACAGTGGCAGTCGAATGTTATTTTTCACACATATTACCTTCAGCTGAAGAGAGCCATCGATGCTGAACCTCGCATGACTTCGAACACTCTATAGAGGTTCCGAACCCTGATGAAATTCTGTGCAGATCGACACTTTAGATACACTATGAATTGGATTTGGGAATGAATGACACTAGGGAATTCATTGTCTTTGGTAACATTAATGGGTGGGAGGAACGACGAGTGGGAACAAAAATTGGAACTATGGGAACTATCAAAGGATTTAGTCTATGGTTGCATCAGTTCTCATTCCTCTTTCGTCTATGTCCATCACTCAAGAGTTATATGACATACTCCACTCGCTATTGCTCATTCCAGAATATTTCTTTATAGATCATTTACAATGCAAGCCGATGAACATAAGGAGCAACTTCAGTCGTACTACAAACTCACGGAAGAGGACCTTGAGGAGAACACTAAGGAATGGTCCGCAGAGCTCCATATTCCAGCAGAACTTGTAGAGATGTTTGACCCTGACAGCCTAGATACCATGCACAAAGAACATGATACACTTGGACCCAACAGAATGAAGAAGACCTAAGAGGTCCAAGATTTAAGCAACGCCTTAGGAAATACTACTTCCGTATCACCTGACTGAGGGGGTGGTGATGAAGAGATAAATGGAAAAGGAGCTGAACAGAAGCCAAGAAAAGTAACACCGCCCAGAGATGAGATCGACCCCCTGAAGAAGAGGAAGTTTTCCCCCCCGAAACCTTCTTCCCATAAGAAATCGAAAGCCACCATGACCAAGATGAAGACTGTGCTCACTACCAATTATTTTGACTTCATCATAGCAACCCTAAACGACGCTTCACTGGAAATCGTGGAGAAACAAGAAGCTAAGTAGGAGGAAATGTACAACATAATTAAGGTGGAATTACGAGGGGTACAACAGGCCCTTCAGTCTAGCCACGCAGTGTCCACTATGCCCCTGTCAGCAGGAGAACCAGATTTGGGAGATAAGCCAGCCCAACTCTGCCAACTAGCTGATGCAGTTGAAGCTCGCCTTCGTTGCACTCAAGAAGAAACAAAACAAGCCACCCAGGATTTGAAGCAAGAGCAAGGAGTACTTGCAGAACAACACAAAGTTGTAGAATAGGATGAGGTTGCTCTCCAGGAAAAGTTTGAAGAAGAGAAAGCCCAGATGCAATAAGAAAAAGAACAGTTTCTCATAGAGAAAATCGAAGTGAAAGAAGCCGTTAAAATATCCCTCCACTTTGTGACAAGATTAGAACCACAAGAAAAATACTGAGTCACGAATCAATTAGATCAGCTCGCAGAAGCTATCCAACAACTACAACAACGAATAGAAGACTTAGATATATACACCATACCCGACACCCCGCAGGATATAAGGGATCAAAGAGAAGCAAATACTCAAAGTGCATTTGAAAGAATCAAATTCCTTGTCATGGAATGCAAGAAACTGAGTGATCGCAGTGCCTAGACGTATGAGAGACTCATTGAGAATCCAGAATTGAAGGCATTGGACTCAGAGCTATAAGAAGTGAAGCAACAAGTGGAGACAATACAGGTGCAGTTGAAGCCCTTGTCAGTTGTGGAAAGAATGAAGAGATCCCAAGAGCAGCGCACTACCCAGTAGTAGGTTCACACTATTCAAAGCATAGTTATGGAAGTAACTCAGAGGCTCCAACCTGTAAATGATGAGGCTTACCAATTGTTCATAGAGATCGAAGGTCGAGGAGCGGAACTAGAACAAGTCGTCACCGCAGCTGAATAGCGCCTAGAGGGACCTGTCAACGAAGCAATCATACAAGAGTTCGCTGAACAAGAGGTCGTGGCACAACAACAAGTCAAAGTAGCTCGAGGATTTTGAAGTAGAACTAGTCAGATCATAGTGACTCGGGACGAGTCATAGGTGAGTGTTGGGGGCCTATTGGCCCTTGACCAAGTTTTGAGGATTCTTGGTCATGTTTGACCTAATTTTGGGACTTCGACAGGCTGTCTAAGGTGGAGCGCAAGACGAAGTGGAGATCATGGGATCTTGGCCCCTTTTAGGTCCCTTTTTTGGATTCAGGATTATGTCGTCCCATGGGTTTACCCATGTTTAGGCCTATTTTGTAATGTATAAATAAGTAGTTAAACGATGTAAGAAGAGGGGAAAAAAGGGGGAAGAGACCTAGTAGGCCAGTGTGCTAAGTGCTAAAGTTGGATCTATGTGATAAAGAGTTGTAAGAGATTTGTGCATACTGTGTGAGGCTTGCAAGGATAGTGCAAGTAATTGTAAGAGACTGTGTGAAGGATTTGTATTATACCCTAGCTAGAAGAAGGAGGATCTGGCGAAGTGCGTGTAGATCTCCTAGATTCTGTGGAGTAGAACTTGGATCCTATGTGCCTATAAGAATCTTGACCAAAGATAATAAAGAAGATAAGAGTTGGTGGATGTAGCCCCAGGGTGGGAGTGAACCGCGTACATGCTGTGTTGCTATGCTTTGTGTGATGTATTGATGTGTTTATGTGTTTATTTGCTTAGTGATTTAATACAGATGAATGATCTGTTGATGCTTAGTGCTTAATAATATGGATGGATGTTATATCTGACTTATGTACATATGCTTAGTGCTTAAACACCTTATATTTGAATGAATAATGTGATACTCTGTAATAAGGTTTTAACTGTGATGTAACTAAGACCAGATATTGATGAATGATAACTGCTGAGGGCTCTATTAAGTGTTAGAATCACAGATCTATGTCCTAGCTAAGGTTGCAGACATCTGAGTCTTGCAACCACCCTTTCCTCTACCTTGAGTGAGACTTCATCTACTTCACAGGTGTTGCTGAAAGGGTCGGTAGTTAGGGTTTTGTTGGTGTGTTGTTGTAGCATTGAACCCTAGGTCTTCCCCTCTGCCAACACTTATTTAAGATATTTATGAAAAGGAAATCCTTTCCACCTTGAATTCCTTTCAAAAGCATAAGATCCTAGGTCTCGATCGGTTGATAGTTGAGTTTTACTTAGGTTTCTATGACATGCTAAAAATGACATCTTGAAAGTGGCCCTAGAGTCTCAAAATTCCGACAAGATGTTGGGATATTTTAACTTGAATTTTCTATCCTTAATCCATAAGAAGAAATATTTGGCTACCTTTCAGGCTATTAGACCTATATCTTGTAGTAATATTATTTACAAATTAATATCTAATATTATCGCAAATCACCTTAAGCCTATCCTTAGAGAAAACATCTCAGAGGAGCAATATGGATTTCTCTATAAAAGACAAATCCATGATGCAGTTGTGCTTACTCAAGAGACTCTACATTCTATAAAATCCCAAAACCTCTCTTCCATAGTGTTAGCACTTGGTAAATTTCCTAGAGGTTGAAAATAAGAAATCTACTAAGGTAACCTTAACCAACCGCTTTTAAAGCTGGGATCTAGCCCTTCCAACTTCAGAGAGGGATCTCTCTATATGATTTAGCTTTGTTTTAATTTCAGATATTAGGCTAGTTAAAAGAATTGTTGGTTTTGTTGTAAAGGGTTTTTTAAAGTTGGTTGAGAAAAACTACACATCCATTGGGCTATGGGGTCCGTGTTTAGTCCAATCTGAGAAATAACCAGAAACGCCAAAGAAGATTTTCACAGGGCGAGGTAATACATTCACTGGATCTTTTAGTAATTAAAATGATGAATGGAAGAACAGATGAGGAAAATAACTTCAATTAACAAGCAGTTAAGAATTTCTTAATTGAGTATATTAGAAGATAAACATTTAAATATTTTAGAATCAGAAACAGGGTATCAAAGATAAATACTGCAACATAACGCTATTCATAAAGATTAGATTCAGAAAACAAAATGAATACAGATAAAGAAAACATTTAACTTAGAAAATCACATCACTAGTGAACATACACAAGAATCCTGTAAAATGCCCCTTCTTTATTAATGGTGGATCTCCTAAAAAATGATACAGTTTGATAGCAATAGGGTGTGTGAATCAACAACCCTCAATACTTCGGAAACTGAAGTATTTATAATACAAAATACAAACGTTCCTGTCATAACTGATTAGGACGTGTTCATGTTATTTTTAGACTAACTAACTTAACTAATCAAAATTGTTTCGATGACTCAACACAACAGTATGCTGAATTTCAGGGGTAGGCCGTTGGCGAGGTGCCTCCGCAGCCTCTTCTGACAGGACAGGTGATTGGATGCGACAACTCATCTTCTAGTCTAGTAGATCACACAACTCCTCCCATCTGATATGACCTGGCACTGTGACTTTAAGCAATCTCCTGTACACTTCATCCATGTCTGTGTACTTAGCAAATGTAGGCTTGATGATGAATATGTGTTTAATCTCATGTTGGATACTAATATCCAACTGCAAGGCGTCCATGAATGCTTTTCCTGTGATGCTTCCCTGTATACCTGCAAACTTAGAATTGTCCTTAGACACTTCAGCCAACCTTTTCTTATAATCAGGGAGCATCGTTAATTTGTCATTAATGACCTTCATACCAGGCAGGCCCTTCCTTTGCAGAGAATCTATCTTGTTGAAGAACTTCTGCACTCCTTGATCCATCACTTGAATTTTCTCCTCGAGCTAAATCATGAGGCCCCTTTTGGTTAGAACCCTTTTGACCTTAAGTATGGTTTCTGTCCTGTCCTCCATCTTCAATTCTTCGAGTTCCTCCCGGGTCTTGGAATTCAGGAACCTTATGATTTCATTCGCTTGGGCTGGCATGTCTCCCAGCTCCATTCTGATTTTCTCCACAGCCTGTTTGCTCCTCTCRAGCAACTCRTTYTRTTCRAACATGATTTGAACCATAGGCCAGATTTCATTTATGGACYTGGAAATATCTGTCCACACAATCTCTTTGACCTCWGSCAAAGTCTTTCCTGCCATTRTCTGTTTCTGGAGCTRCTGTAACTCTTTCTTGATTTGCTCGTTCACCTGTTTCTCTTTGGATAGACTAGCCTGGAAAGAAGTCTTTAGCTCTTGGAGATTCTCCACTTCTTTCTTAAGCCTGCTGATTTCTGATTCTTGCAGGTTCATTCTCTCCATAGACTTGGCCAGGTATGTTGTTCCCTCTGATAGTGGTATTGATGCAACAGATGGAATGGTTGTCACTGTCGCTGTGCTCAATCTTGCAATTGGGATAGAACTCAATGTGATGCCCTCCATTGTCTTTGATTTCTCTTTCTCTTTCAGCAGTCTTTCCATCTCTGCTTCCATCTCTTTTAACTGAGCGTTCTGCTCCATGAGTAATTTCAGCATCTCATCCTTTTCTCCTTCCTTTTCAGCTATCTCCTTTGCCTGTGGGTCTTCCGTTGGAGGGAGCTTTAGCTGTTTTCTCAAAGACGCGATGTCAACATTTTTATTTTTAATCATCTCTTCAGCTGCTTTGACATTCGCGTGGTCATAACCAATCTTGAGGACCATCTCCTCCAATGTTTTGATTTTGTTGTCCTTTGTGAAAGACAAAATTTTCTCCAGCTTCAGTTGGGTCTGGGCGTTGCTCAAAGCTACCCGAAATTTTGATGCAGAAGCTGTAGCGTGGGCCAAAGTGTGGAAAACCATCTCGCCAGTTATCTTGTGCAGATCCATCTGATCTGCTGGATGCACGTCTTTAGCCTGAAACTCAAATGTGGCCCTTTTATAATCTGATATAACCTTGGGATCCGACACTTGTGCCTGGAAGTAGGCCATATGCATCCTACCTTTCTCTGTATCAAACGCTGAAAGAATCCTGTGTTGAGATGTGGACGACTGCTTCTGGAACTGGGCATAAGTGCTGGTAGTAAGAGTCTAGTTTTTCTTCTTGATCAAATCATATTTTTCAAAAATGCCCAACTTGGGCCCAGTCTTTCTTGGTGGAACATCAGAGGGAGAATCTGTGGATTTTATAGTTGATGCTATTATCGCCTTGTGCTGACTCGACCCAAAAGGTAGAATGGCGGGTTTGACCCCTGGGGTGGCCACTGTGGTAGTTGTGATCTCTTGCTCCACTGTCGTGCATGTCGTTGGAACTGTCCTTGGCTTTTTGGCATGCATCTTAAATTCCTTCGAAGACACCTCTGTTACAGGAGAAGACGATTCTTGCCAGGGCCTCTTTTCCTTGGGATTCTGAGGTGTGGCAGTGGGTGGTGCGCTTGTTGAGGGTACCTGCCTTTCCATCCCGACCGTTGGTTCCACTTCCACCAACGTATCAGGCTCCCATTCTATCTGATTAGAAAATCTATCGATTTCCGGCCTGGGCTCATGCACATATGGGGCATTCTTATTTTTGACTCTCATCTCAGAAATGATCCCGCAGGGATCATAATGCCAGGTGAAACTTGTCAGAAATTTCATTTCCCTCAATAGTTTGTCTGCTTCATCACCCGCACCTCTACTATTGCAGATGAAAGAACCTATCTGCCCTTTAATCCACAATTGTTGCTTCATTTTAAGGGAAACAAAGTGAATATCATCAGAATTCATAATTTGTCTAATATATTCCAGTGCGAAAATTCTTACTGGTATATATCTCGGAAGCTTGTACGGTGCCAACTTGCACCCATAAACTCGGATCTTGGAGTGATTCTGATACAAGTACCAGTCTCATGTCTTCGCATTGTCCGAGAGGTGTAGATTTCTCCGGACTTCGTCATTTATTCGTGGCTCAGGCATGCCACTCAACATACTTACCACAGGGTGGTAAAACTGATCAATGAACGCTGTGAAGTCATATTCGACAGAATTGTGTTTCAGAAGAGAAGTCCATGCTATGACTGGCTGTGGCCTCCCGTCGGCGTCCATCTTCTGCATGGAGAAATTGAACCTGTCTGCTTGGAAGTAGACGAACATGTAAGAAAGAATGGATGAATACCTGAACATGCCTTCTGTGGCGAAAATAACAAATTGTTCATGGATGTTATTGGCTAGGAAAGTGCTGTAGTTGAACTGCGTGGTCGGTTGTTCGTCATTTGATAAAATAAATAGAAAACCGAGGATGGGTTCATCTTCCCATTGATTGGAATAATACCCAAGCAGGGCACACAGGGAAGAAATAATTTGATTTCCTTTGGTGGAAAACAAAGAAGAAGGGTACGGGGGATTGGTGGACGGGAGCGGAGCGGAAGTGGGGAGGAAAAGCTCGAAGATCTGAGCTCTCTGCGGGAAAGTCATTTTCTGGTATAGTTCAGTGAGGACTTATAAGCTGAACGGGGACGTAGATTTAGCACGGGTTATCTGCATAATCTGGTCAATATCCTCTGGGGTGATGAAGAAGAGGATGTCCCCAGACGAAGAAACAATGGCTTTTTGGTCGGGGACATAATGAGCTTGGCACTTGAGTGCAAATTATGGGAAATGGTGAATTTGGGGGAAAAGGTACAGGGGAAAATTGGACTCCCAGAGTCCAATTTCGTCACTCTGGTCCAGGAAAACTTCCCGGAGCCATGATTGTAGATCGAAGAAGTCAAAATTGCATATAGTGTTCGCTATTAAGCGATCTTTATCGACCAGAGGGATTTTATCCAGGTCAACCGGAGGAGGAATGAATGGATTCTCTTCCTCTTCATTTTGCTTTGTCTTAGACACCATTTCGACAATTGTACCTACAACAAACAATACGTTAGTGGGGTCGCCTGACTATAGGTGAAAACGATGTGGGAGAAATGGAGGGATAGAAGGTTTCTGGCGCGATGGATGAATAGCGAAAAGAAAGGGAAACGGTAGTTTTATTCAAAAATGGGTCGGTCGGACGTGGGAAAACAGTCAGCGTGACAATGGGTATGTCATCCAGTTATTAATGGACAATGGGCCACTTGGGGTGATATGGCAGGTGACGGTGAACAAAGTATATGGACGACTGACGTGGAGGTTTGTGATTGGGGGTAAAAGTTGCCAAAGGAGGCTGTCCATGAGTGAAGGGGGTTATGGTACTGACAACGGGGACTGACAACAGTTACGGGATGGGACTTCGACCAGGGAGCAAGTGGGACAAGTGGACTTAGTGGAGGGTGACATCCCGGAGTGATGGAGGTTGTCAGACGGCATGACATGAAAAGACTTTCGGATCAATAGGAAAATGCCAAATGTGATATGGGCCCGCTGCATAGAATATTCTTCCCGGACCCCCCCCCTTTGATTAAAAGTAGAACACTAAGAGGGGTCTGGAATCCATCGTGATCCGTTGATCTGTGCGTCGGTCCCCTGACTATAGATCTTGGCGCATTCATTAATATCAATTCCGGACCCCCCCCTCCATTAAAGGAAAAACGGAGGGGGGGGTCCAGAATTCAATGTGGATCGTCGATTTGAGCGCGCAGTTTCGAGCCGTCTAGATGTGCGCCTGCGTTATTTTCAATTCTGGACCCCCCCCCTCCGTTAAAGGAAGAATGGAGGGTGGGGGTCCAGAATCTAATGTGAGTCGTGGATTTGCGCGCTCTGTTATGGACCGTCCAGATCTGCGCAAAGGTTATCCCCGATTCCGGACCCCCCCCCTCCTGTTAAAGGCAGAATGGGCGGGGGGGGTCCGGAATGCTATGTGAACCATTGATCTAATCATCTTGATCTGGACCGTCGAAAGGTGCATGAAGCATAGGTCGGGGGCGGAAAATGACATGTGTAGGAAAAACTTAGGATAAGTGCTTTCTCATGGGTTTTTTCCCAAATTTGTCATAGACACCACCAAGGGGACCTTATTTCAACTATCATAAGGCAATGGATACTTGAGGTAGCGAATTTTCAAATGGATTTTATTTGGGCAAGGCAAGCAAAGCAATTATTCTACATTCTAACCTACTTTCACAAGACAAATAACCCAGGTTAGACTGTTGGGTTAAGACATTATTTTTCCTAAGGGATATCTGACCAGGATTAGACAGTCTGGTTAGACTTATTCTCTAATTCTACCCTAGGGGCTATCTGACCAGGATTAGATGGTCTGATCATATGTATTCACTAGCCCTAACCTAGGAGGTATCTGACCAGGATTAGACAGTCTGATCAGATGCCTTCACTAGCCTATCAACATTGAAAATTTAAAAGGACTTGGTCATGCTTGAAAGGTATGACCAAGTCACTGTTATTGCATGGGGCTTTGTTTCAATTCTTTTTGCCCTCGTTTCTTTTCTTTTTCCTTTCTTTTTTCTTTTCTTTTTCTTTCTTTTTACAAAATGAAAATCAATTTTCCAATAAAAACACTAGATACAGATAATATCCATAATATCCAAGTCATAAGTTGATTCCCATAATTTATGGGGTGATAACATGAGGCTCCACATGGGGATGGTACTTGCCCTGTTAAGTGCCAAGAATCCAGTTTCCTGTCATCCTGAACCAATCTTTCTAGTAGCCTTCATTGGTCTGATCCTAAGGAAAGTATTGAAAAACAGTGATCAACAACTTAGGGCCTTCTCTTCGGGATTCAACAAACTGATTATCATCCTTCACTCAGAAAAATGCAAGTAAAGACTGAAAATTAAAACGGTATGTACAATGGAGAGTGATTTCTTCAATTCTCTTACTGAGGGGGGACATAATGTTTCAGCATTCTGCCATTCACAGGTGCTCCTAGCAGATTTGACCCATCGACATTGTTTAACAAAAAGGCATTGTTTCCTCTGAAAGCTTGGATCATGTAGGGCCCTGTCCACAGATGATCAAATTTCCCATGCTTTCCCTTGTCCTCGTTCCTGGCATCCCATCTCAAAACCAGGTCTCCCAGCTCAAAATCATCCTCCTTGGTTCGTTTGTCAAAGATCTTCTTAATGTTCTCTTGGATGACCTGTGTTTTGTTGAAAACATCCTCTAGTCTGTTGCAAATGAATCATTTGATTGATTCGTCTTTGGGAGTCATTTGGTTCAGATTGAATCTCTTGCAGTAATTTCATGATAGGGACTCCCAAAGAAGTTGGGAACACAGCCTCGGTGCCGTAGACCAGCTGGTATGGTGACATACCAATTAACCTTTTGGTGGTTAGTCTATCTGCCCATAAAGAAAATACCAGCTTATCATGCCATGATTTTTTATTCTCCTGCAATGTTTTCTTGATGATATTTACCAAAGTTTTGTTTGAGGATTTTGCCAACCCATTCCCCTGAGGGTAGTAGGCTATGGAATGCCCCAAGCCAATGTGGTAACGACTGCAGAAGTCAATGAGTTTCTTCGACCGAAAGGCAGCTGCATTGTCAGTAATGATCTTTCTAGGACAACCAAAACGAGATAAAATATTATTTTCAAGAAATTTAATAATAACAACGTCAGTGGCTTTCCTGCTTGGTACAACCTCGATCCATTTGGTGAAATAATCAGTGGCAGTGAGAATCCACTTATGTTGGCCCGAAGATAGAGGGTGGATTTCTCCAATGAAATCGAGTCCCCATTGCTGGAACAGAGCTTCAACTGAAACTTGTTTTAGAGGTAGAGGAAGGAGTTTTCTTTTACCCTCAAACAATTGGCACTGATGACAGCCTGTTATTTTCTGATGTACATTTGCAAATAGGGTGGGCTAGTAAAAACCAGCTCTGAGTATTTTGTTGGCTGTAACCTTCCAGTTTAAGTGGCCACCACATTCACCTGCATGAAACTCCTGCAAGACTTTGTCAACTTCATCTTTGAGTAAGAAATTTAAAAGAATACCTGTAGGGTCTTTCCAATATAAATCTCCTTCTAGAATACAAAATTTCAGTGCTTTCAAATTTAAGAATCTAGCTTTAGTTTTAGTTAAACCAGGGGGAGCTTGTAAATTTTGTAACACGAATATAACGTCTGCATACCATGGAGAGTTGAGAAAAACCTCTTTAACGTTTGGAGTCGCCATCTCGCCTTGTTCATCTGCCACGTCTAGAAAATTAATGTCAAGAGCCTGAAAGTTAGATTCATCCATCAGTTTAGCAAGGCCTTGACCTTTGATCAGTTTTGTGGGCTTAATTTCTATGTCTTATTCTAGAATAACTGCAATCCACTTTCCCCTTCTCCCATCAGGGTTGTCTTGTGTCAAGATATCTTTCACTACCGTGCTTTGAACATATGCTATGACATGAGAATGGAGAACATAAACCCTGAAGTCATTTATAGCCTTTACCAAAGCAAAAGCATGCTTCTCCATAATGTTGTAGTTCAGGGCAACGTCTCTTAAAGCTTTGCTGAAGAAAGCAATGGGTTGTTCATACCCCTCACTGTTCTTCTGCAGTAATACAGCTGCTACAGTATGTTCAGAAGCGAAAGAGAAAAGATAGAAATCTTTAGTGAAATTGGGACTAATCAAAACTGGGGCTTCAGTAAGTGCTCGTTTGACCTGTTCGAAGGATTTTCTAGACTCAGGATCCCATTTTATTTTCGCGTCCTTTTTTAGCATGTTTGTAATGTTTTGGAGGAGCTCAGCTAGATTAGGAATGAATCTTCGAAGAAAGTTAATTTGCCCTATAAAAGACTGTATTTCTTTGAGGTTTCTTGGGTGTTCTAACTTCAGTATGGCATCAATTTTGCTGGGGTCGATTATGATTCCCTCTTTAGAGATGATATGTCCCAACAGTTCACCCTCTTCTAACCCAAAAAGACACTTCTTGGGATTTAATGAAATCTCGAACCTTCTACACTTTTCGAAAACTCGTCTAAGGTGCCGCAGGTGTTCATCATCAGATTGGGAGAATACGGTCACATCATCCAAATAAACGACGATAAACTTACCTGATTCTTCAACGAAGGCGATATCCATTGCCCTCTGGAAGGTAGCTCCTGTGTTCATCAGACCAAAGGGCATCTTCACATACATGAAAGTGCCCCATGGTGTGGTGAAAGTGGTTTTCTCTTGATCGTCTGGGTGAACTAGGACCTGGTTGTAGCCTGAGAAACCATCTAACAGAGAAATTTGACTAGACCCGACCACTCTTTGCAGGAGGTGATCCATTTTGGGCAAGGGGTAATTATCCTTCAGGGATGCTTTGTTCAAATTTTAGAAATCTATACAGAGTCGGATTTCCCCAGTTTTCTTGCGTGTAGGGACTAAATTAGAAACCCACTTAGAGAAACTTAGTGGGACTATGATCTTGGCATCATACATTTTCTTAATCTCTTTTTCTATCAAGGGGAGCAACTTGGGATTTATCCTCCTAAGTTTCTGCCTAAACGGTTTCTGGTCTTCCTTTATGGGAATCCTGTGTTGTATAATGCTGGTGTCATAGGCCTTCAAATCTTGATAGCTCTAGGCAAAAACGTCTTAATATTCCTTGAATAGCCCAATGTACTTAAGATTTTGTTCTGGGGGTAATGATTTGGACAGTTTAACCATCCTAGGTTTCTCTTCGGTTCCTATATTGCAGTCTTCTACCTCTTTCCCATGGGCTTCTATTTTTGGTTTCTTAGCTACATCATCATTGTCACACAGATCTTCTAAAGGGACAAGACCTCTAGGTAAAACATTGCTTTTTAATTGTAAAACATCGGCATCTATTTCGTCATCGCTTAACTCTCCTGAATCTACTGTATCTTGTGTATCCACCGTATTTACAATATTCACACTATCTACTTCAAATTCAGAATTATTTACATTCTCTTTTTCATTTTCTACATCTATGTTTGTACATTCAAAAYCGTTCTTGCATTGCAGAAAGTCCTCTATCTGATCGTCATTTCCAAACACTTGCCAGTACCTGATATTATCGGGCACTGTCGGTCTGCATTTCACTTCAACCGTGTATGGGCGAGTTTGTCGGAAAGGAATCTTGCAGGAAGCCACTGACGTAGCCAATCCATCAACCATGATGTTTTGTCCCCTTGGCATTACCTTCAAGTCAACCTCGTTAAAACACTTCAAAGCATCAAGAACAACATTCCTGTAGGCTCTAAGGCGTGGGTGTTTAGAGGCATATTCACCTTTAATTTGTTTAATTATTAATTCAGAGTCACCCCTCACCATTATTTGCTTAGCAACAACTTTCTTCAGTAGCTTCAGACCGAGCATTAAAGCTTCATACTCAGCAACGTTGTTAGTGTAGTGGAAATTTAACTTATAGGAATGATTTTCTGAATACCCTTTTTTGATGATTATGCAACCAGACTCCAGCTCCTGCTCCTTCTTTAATCACAGCTCCATCAAAATCCATACTCCAGAACTCAACGGGGAAATCTTCAGTGATTACATTTTCCATCTTTGCTGCCTCACCACTTTCTGGACCTTCATCTTGACTAGCTACATCTTTTATCAGCTGAGTATCTTTCTCTTCCATCTCACCATCATTGTACAAGATGAACGAATCTAAATCAGAGTGAGCAGAGTAAAGGGGGTAATTGTGAGGTTTTTCTTGACTGCTGACCATATACTTCATCAACGTTTCTCTGTATAGCCTCCTTTGTTGTCCGAACACTGGTATAGTGGCGTAAGACATATCCAGCTGCAGGGTTCCTTTCAACTTAGCTCCCTAAGAGTGGGATAGCAACATACCATATTTTGGCGGGATGTCCACAACCACCACGTCCATTATCATGCTTTTTGAAGGTATCTGGACCAGGGTGATGCAGAGGTCCTTAATCAGACTGATACATTTGACTTTGCTGGAGTCAAATGAGTGTAGATCTTTGTAAGGCCTAGTGACCTCCAATCCCAGTTTTTCCATTACTGCTTTAGGCATTAGATTATGTGAGGCACCAGAATCCAACATGGCATTATGCAATATCAAATCATGTATGTTCAAAATAATGTAAAAGGGAGCTACATCACCGGTATCGTCTCGACCATCTACTTCAGGTCCAAAAAGGAGTTCAGGACAATCATCAGCGAGGTTCACAGTGTCAGAATGAGTCACTGATCCAATAGTCAAGGCCTTGGTGCCTATGTCTGGTTCAATGGCTAATGCCTTTAGCACCTGTGAACGATAACTGCCTCTGCTTATCAACTCTGTCAGTGGGACGGGAATTTTAATTTTTGCTAATTCCGCCTCTAGGCTAAAAGGTGCGGGAGTTTGGGTTTGACTAGTTGATTTGGGTTGGTCCACCACATTCTTCCGCTCAGAAGTACTGGGCAGATTAGCAGGCGAAACTTCGGGTTGTGCCTGTCTCTTCAGTATGGTGATGTTTTTCTTCATCGGAGCATCAGTTTTATCTTTTTCAGAAGACTTTTCAGGAGTGGTTTTCTCGAGGGTTTTCTCAGTCTCAGCCACCTTCTGCGTTTCGATCTTCTTTTTAGAGGAATTTCCTTTTGTCTTCTTACTTCTCAGATTGTATTGACGGTGCCCCTCCAAAATAGCGTTCTCAGAAGCCTGTTGTCTTTCATCCCCGACCTCCTCACTTACCTTTGTTTGATTTAGCAGAAAGAGTTCCTGCTCCTCTTGAGTAAGGAAGACGGCCTCATTGTCATGAATGCCCATGAGGTTGATATGAGTGTCCTCCAATTCCTCAATTATTCCCCCCCCTTCGTCATCGTAGTTTTATTGCAGGGAAGGCCTAATCGGATGATCAGGACCTCTCTGATCTCTTTGATCTCTTGGGTCTCGTGGATCTCTTTGCCTGATTTGAGGAGGGTTTCTTCTGAAATTGGGGTTTCGAATCTGAGGGGCAGGTGGGTTGTCTCTCGGAGGATTTCTGTCTGAAATACTCGTTCTTTCTAACAATAATTCCAGCGATCTAACCACAGAATCCAATTTGGAATCAGTGTTTGACGTGGAAGGTTCTTCTTTGATCGTGACCCTCCTTTCTATCCTTTGACGTGCCCTTTTTGCCAACAAATTAGCCTCCACACTAATAGCACTTTTCTGCATGTCTTCAAGGGTGGCAGCATTTCTTTCTCTTAATTGGTAAGACATGTTAGCATCGAATTCGTCAGAGAATTTAATCAATGCCAAACCTTGGGGAGGTTTGATCTCGGTTGGGATTGCATTATACAAATTGTTAAAATGTGTACAATAATCTTGGATAGTTTCACCTTGATTTCTTTTTATATTCTCGTATTCTGACAGTATCTGGAGAGGGTTTTTCTTTACCTCCCATCTGTCAAGAAAACTTCTTTGGAACGCAACAAGGTCAGGGATTGATGCGGCGGGTAAGGCTTTGAACCATTTCTTGACGTCCCCTGTCAGAATTTGGGCGAACAGTCTCATCTGAACGTCGATTTCGTCGACTTCTTGTAAATCCAAGTAGTCATTCATTTTATCTACATGTTGTTGTGCGTTTAATGTTCCAGTTGCATCGAACTGTGGGAGTCTACTCTGGTAGTCTTGGGGCATGGCATGCAGTGGTGCAGCTAACACCAAAGGGGCATATCGAGCTGCCATGATGAGTGGAGGAGGTGGGACAATGACCTGGGTGATTGGAGAGGTAGCGATGGAAGGAGAAGTCGATGAAGGACTCGACGGGACTGAGGTAGTGATTGGTAGTTCAGTCACAGGAGACAAGACTTCGGGGGTTCGGGGCTGCAATACAGTCGGGTCGAAGACGAGCTTAGACACAAAAGTTTCAGACCATGTTCTAACAAGGTTTCGTGACAGAAAAAGATCAAGATCGAGGTTTTGAAAGATATCTGGCTCTCCAGAAAAGGAAGGATACTTGTGAAGAGGAGTATAACTCGGTGAACTGGTAGCCAAGGTCTTTCATCTCAGCAACTGTTTGGGATTATCTATCGTTGTGGAGGGTCTGGGTCTGGATGAGATCAAGTGTGAACTTTCTTGGGAGCCAGAAATATTTTTGGTTTATATATATATATATATTATTTAGTTTTATGGTGAAGAAAACTAGGGGAGGTTTCTACGTTGGCGTCATCTAGCTTCCAATTGTTCCTGAGTAGCTATGTCTCGTTCAATGGCTTCCCATGAATGTTCGAGTTCTTCCCGGTTATTGGCAGTTTTGAGGATTATGTCAATTTGATTCGCTAGTCCGGGCTCAATATTAGGTTGTACTGCTGCAGGAATAGTCACAGAGGAACATTAAAAAGGGGAGAAGCTTTAAAGGGAGATTCTGAAAATAATATGTACAGAGTTTAACCAACCTCTAATCATTACATTCTTCTCAGAGGAAAACTTTCTTTAGGGGAAGAAAAGTGAGGTATTCAGTTTTAGTTCGTCCCCAGTGGAGTCACCATTTATGTTAGCACTTGCTAAATTTCCTAGAGCTTGAAAAGAAGAAATCTACTAAGGTAACCTTAACCAACTGCTTTTAAAGGTGGGATCTAGCCCTTCCAGCTTCAGAGAGGGATCTCTCTATATGGTTTAGCTTTGTTTTAATTTCAGATATTAGTCTAGTTAAAAGAATTGTTGGTTTTGTTGTAAAGGGTTTTTTAAAGTTGGTTGAGACAAACTACACATCCATTGGGCTATGGGGTCTGTGTTTATTCCAATATGAGAAATAACCAGAAATGCCAAAGAAGATTTTCACAGGGCGAGGTAATACATTCACTGGATATTTTAGTAATTAAAATGATGAATGGAAGAACAGATGAGGAAAATAACTTCAATTAACAAGTAGTTAAGAATTTCTTAATTGAAGATATTAGAAGATAAACATTTAAATCTTTTAGAATCGGAAACAAGGTATCAATGATAAATCCTGCAACATAACGCTATTCATAAAGATTAGATTCAGAAAACAAAATGAATACAGATAAATAAAACATTTAACTTAGAAAATCACATCACCAGTGGACATACGCAAGAATCCTGTAAAATGCCCCATCTTTATTAATGGTGGATCTCCTAAAAAATGATACAGTTTGATAGCAATAGGGTGTGCGAATCAACAACCCTCAATACTTCGGAAACTGAAGTATTTATAATACAAAATACAAACATTCCTGTCATAACTGATCAGGACGTGTTCTTGCTATTTTTAGACTAACTAACTTAACTAATCAAAACTGTTTCGATGACTCAACACAACAGTATGTTGAATTTCAGGGGTAGGCCGTTGGCGAGGTGCCTCCGCAGCCTCTTCTGACAGGACAAGTGATTGGATGCGACAACTCATCTGCTAGTCTAGTAGATCACACAACTCCTCCCATCTGATATGACCTGGCACTGTGACTTTAAGCAATCTCCTGTACACTTCATCCATGTCTGTGTACTTAGCAAATGTAGGCTTGATGATGAATATGTGTTTAATCTCATGTTGGATACTAATATCCAACTGCAAGGCGTCCATGAATACCTGCAAACTTAGAATTGTCCTTAGAATTGTCCTTAGACACTTCAGCCAACCTTTTCTTATAATCAGGGAGCGTCATTAATTTTTCATTAATGACCTTCATACCAGGCAGGCCCTTCCTTTGCAGAGCATCTATCTTGTTGAAGAACTTCTGCACTCCTTGATCCATCACTTGAATTTTCTCCTCGAGCTGAAGCATGAGGCCCCTTTTGGTTAGAACCCTTTTGACCTCAAGTCTGGTTTATGTCCTGTCCTTGATCTTCAATTCTTCGAGTTCCTCCCAGGTCTTGGAATTCAGGAACCTTATGATTTCATTCGCTTGGGCTGGCATGTCTCCCAGATCCATTCTGATTTTCTCCACAGCCTGTTTGCTCCTCTTGAGCAACTCATTCTATTCAAACATGATTTGAACCATAGGCCAGATTTCATTTATGGACTTGGAAATATCTGTCCACACAATCTTTTTGACCTCTGCCAAAGTCTTTCCTTCCATTGTCTGTTTCTGGAGCTGTTGTAACTCTTTCTTGATTTGCTTGTTCACCTGTTTCTCTTTGGATAGACTAGCCTGGAAAGAAGTCTTTAGCTCTTGGAGATTATCCACTTCTTTCTTAAGCCTGTCGATTTCTGATTCTTGCAGGTTCATTCTCTCCATAGACTTGGCCAGGTCTTTTGTTCCCTCTGGTAGTGGTACTGATGCAGCAGATGGAATGGTTGTCACTATCACTGTGCTCAATCCTGCAATTGGGATAACACTTAATGGGATGCCCTCCATTGTCTTTGCTTGCTCTTTCTCTTTCATCATTCTTTCCATCTCTGCTTCCATCTCTTTTAACTGAGCATTCTGCTCCATGAGTAATTTCAGCATCTCATCCTTTTCTCCTTCCTTTTCAGCTATCTCCTTTGCCTGTGGGTCTTCCGTTGGAGTGAGCTTTAGCTGTTTTCTCAAAGACGCGATGTCAACGTTTTTATTTTTAATCATCTCTTCAGCTGCTTTGACATTCGCAGGGTCATAACCAATCTTGAGGACCAGCTCCTCCAATGTTTTGATTTTGTTGTCCTTTGCGAAAGACGAAATTTTCTCCAGCTTCAGTTGGGTCTGGGCGTTGCTCAAAGCTACCCGAAATTTTGATGCAGAAGTTGTAGCGTGGGCCAAAGTGTGGAAAACCATCTTGCCAGTTTGCTTGTGCATATCCATCTGATCTGCTAGATGCACGTCTTTAGCCTGAAACTCAAATGTGGCCCTTTTATAATCTGATATAACCTTGGGATCTGGCACTTGTGCCTGGAGGTAGGCCATATGCATC